>VXCM01002055.1:65387-110477 GCA_014773175.1 Lucifuga dentata
TCCTCCTCCTCCTCCTCCTCCTCCTCCTCCTCCTCAGCAGCAGCTTCTGCCTCTTTCTCCTCTGTTTCTACGCTGGCACAGGAGTCTTCAGCCTCTCCTGGTACAAAGATCAAAAAATGAAAAAAATCTCAGTGAAATTGTTTTTAACATGTTACACGTCTGCCTTTGATTTTAAAAGCACCTCTGTTTGGCGGCACATGGGACTCCCCCTATTAACACACTCACATGCTAACAAGAAAAACAAAAATGCACACCTACACACACACTAATGTAAACAATATGGCGAGCACACAAAGCCGGGTTGTCACACGGCCAGGATATGAACAGGAAATGAAGAATTAAGTTCCTGTTTACGTCAAAACATGCTCGTGTACACGCTTAGCTCACGGTACAGTCCATGCAGTGATGCAGCGAGGTTAGAATAACACACACAGTCGTGAGGCCTCACACACACACACACTCGCCTGTGTGAGCTACAGCTGCTATGCTCACGGCTTTGCATCCACTCAGGTGCTAAACAAGGCTGCGTGTTTTGGCATCACGCTTTGAAAAAGGTCTTTCAAAACCCAGTTTGACCCTTTCACCCACTTCCTCTCTATGTGTTTTTCTCTCCATTCTCCCCCCGGCGGCATCTCCGCCCTCTGCAATCTCACTCCAATGCTAACAGACGATTGGGAATTGAACTGACAACTTTCTGATTTTAATTCTAACTAACCTAAGCATTAACCAGCTGATTCAAAGCCAACTGGCCTGAAAAAAGTGATTTCTCACACACACACACACACACACACCAGCCTCAAAATTCAAGTGATGCTGCATTAAACTCACTAATGTTTCTTTTACAAAGATTCTTTATATTAAAAACAGACGTTCTCATGCTGCTACTCTTCCACAACATGGAATATGTAGGTAGAAATCCCCAAAGCAAAGAGGATAAGTATTAAACTAGCGAGCTCATACCTCCATCAAGGCCCACCAGCCCTCTGAACTGACTATATTTAAATATAAATCTTGATTTTTACAGTCATTACCTTGAAATCAGACGAGTAAAAAAGATTTATCATTCCAATTCACTGTACAGAAGACTATTTTCTTCTAAATCTATATCTGTAACTACCAAAAAAACATTAAAATCATTTTATTTGCTGCTGAATCAGCATCTTACCGACACATCAGTGCTTGCTGCATGTTTCAAGACTGACTGGTTATGTTGCAATAAAGGGAATTTGTGAACATTTCTGCCTGTTTCTGGAAAAACTAAAATCATAATGATAAAACTGTTGCCATGTGAATCCCAAAAGAATTGATATAAAGATAAAGATGTGAATCACTCTTAAATAGATTTTCCCATTTATAATATTGCTTATTAAAAGTGGATGTTATAATATTTGCTCTATATATGTACCTAGATAAATACACTATTACAGTGCAGATTCTGATCTGGTGGATCTAATTATGGCGTTGACGTACAATTAAAGAAATGGGGAAAAAATCCTGTATCTGGATCCCAAAGTCTCACCCTTTAAAAATCTGTTTAGATAATTACATGTACTGATTAATCTTGTCATCTAATATATCTTAACTCATTTTATTAGTCAAAACCATAGCTGGTCGCCCGCGGTAACCACTTCATCAAACTGGATTCTCGGGGTCTTACCAGTTTCAGAGGGCATGTCGGGAGTGGCGGGGCTTTCGGCTTCAAGTTCGGCATCTGCTTCCTCCTGGGAGGCAAAGGAGGATGGGGTGCTGCTGCGGGATGATGAGGGCCAGGCCTCTGAGGGTTCAAAGGTCAGGCTGAGGTCGGGGTGAGTCCTTAACACCTTGACACGGTCCCTCTCGTACTCCTCCGCTGCCAGCCGCTCCACGTTCTTATACCTGGGAGAGCAGGGGTGGGAGGTAGGAAGGAGGAGTGTAGGAATAGAAAGGAAAGGGGGATGGAGGAAGAGAGGGAAAGAAAGAGCTCAATGTTAGATCAGTTCGTAATAATTTCTGCAAATGAAACACTAGTTACTGGTCTTTACCAGGTTACTTGAACGCCTCACACCCTCCAACCTTCTTTATTTCTCTCTGAAACTCTCAGATCACTCCTCATCTTTTTTTTTCTAAATCCAACTCGCTCCCTAACGCGCCCCATTAACCCTCCCAAAAAAGGGCATTCCGCTCGTTTCCTGCTCTCCTCTGCCTCTCTCTCCATCAGAACGCTTGGCCCAAATATGAAACAAGAGGGAGTTAGAGGGAAAAAAAAAGGTGGGAAGGAGGATGAGGAGAAAAGAAGGAAGTCAGGAGAGGTGGAGAGAAATTAACGTTTAGTTTGGCTGCTGAAAGGCCAAACATCAGAAGTGATTCAAAGTAAACCTGTTCAAGATGTTCCTCTCCTCCTCCCCGTCATCTGTCTCTTCCTTCCTGTTCCCCTCTTCCTCCCTTTTGTCTTTCTACCACTGATCCTGCACCCTGCCTTACTTTAGAGGAAGAGAGAGAGAGAGAGAGAGAGAGAGAGAGAGAGAGAGACAGAGAGAGAGAGGCAGTTAACCTTCCTTCTTTCTCTCTCTCTCTTATCATGTCAGTTTTGTGGTGCAGGTGGTGTGTTACATGGACAGGTGTTTCCCTCAGGGAGGTGAATCAGGGTGAAAACTCATGTTTTCCTGACAACTGTAACCTCCAAACATAAATATATCAGACTCTCTGTGGATTTGTCTCCCATGTGCGCCTCGCTCATTTCCACCTCCCTCACTGGCTTTTTTGTCTGTTTTTTGCATGTTTCCTGCCTTTGTTTTGTCCAGACGACTCTTGCTTTGTCTCTTGTTCCTTCTGCGTTAACCTCTTCGTGTTGTTGTTTCACTGCTTTAAATGGAGGTTGAAATTACAACCGTGTATTAGGCCGAGAGAAGATGAAAAACAAATTAGAAAAACAAATTAAAAATTAGGGTGTACAATTCTAAGAAAAATTTGCCGGTGCTCCTTTTTCTCAGTATTTTTCTGACGTTAATCTCAGAAATTCAGATTTGTTTTCCTTGTGAACTAATTTTTTTCATGAATTTTTTTTTTTCTCAGAAATTTGTGAGTTTATTCAAGTAAATGTGTTTTTTTTTTTTTTTTTNTTTTTTTTTTTTTTTTTTTGTAGATTTGTGAGTTTTTTCCTCAAAAAATAGTGAAATAGATCTGAGTGTACAGGAAGAACACACAACTAAACACAGTTCATAGAATGTCAAGAAGAAGAAGAAGAAGAGGAAGAAGGTTTATGAAGGAACTATGCTTTTTGAGCTTTACCTTCTTTTATATTAGTATTGCAATCATTGTCTGCACTAATTTATGATCCAGATCTGACAGTGACCTCATACACCCTCAAAAGCAAATCTCTCATTTCCTGTGATTCCCATCCGCATACAGATTTATTAGCCTCATGAAAATTCTTCTGCTGTGTGTGTGTGTGTATTTGGAATTATGCGTGAGTGAAAAGTATGCATTTGTTTGCGTGTGCACGTGTATTTAGTGTGGAAAAGCTCGACGAATCGTGGAATCTGATTTTCGCACAGGATGCAGCCAACACAATCAAGCTGCTGGCAGAGTGCAGCTTCTAAAGTCAGGAGAAGCAAAGAAAATCGGTTCGGTATCCACGGCCTCTGGCAGAAAAAGGCCAAAATTTCTAACCTGAAAACAATTTGACAATTACTGAGCTTCCCAAACCATAATCCCCTCAGGGTCAGCTGCTCTGCAAGCATGTGTTGTTTTGATTTTAGTGCACGCTTACCTCTCCTCCCGTGCAAGCCTGGCTTCTTCCATTTTATCCACATAATCACGGCTATGACAGAAACACAAACAGGGAATTTTAAAAAATAATATTCATACCCTTCATACAAGAACACCAATATGGATTTCTGTAGGCCAATAATGCACACAGTCTTGGCATGTTCTTTCCCTTTTTAATTAAGAATGATCAATTTCCCTGCATAGAGTCTTTAAAAATCAAAGTCAGCGATGCCTCACCTGTGCTTGTTCCTCTCCTCTCTCTCTATCCTCTGAAGTCGCTCCTCTCGTTCCACACGGCGGCGCTGTCGCTCAGCCGCCAGAGATTCCTGATGCTGACGGTAAGACGAGGACAGGAGACCTCCCAGAGCAGGTCTGCTTAAAGAGACAAAGACGCAAAATTCAGTATGACTACAGATTCACTTCATTACAGTCTGTTTCCTTCAATAAAAAAGTCTTTTGTATTACGCTGAATTCATTTATTTATTTGTTTTTTTATAATTTATTGCACCTTTAATGATAGATCTTGAGCTTTTCACACAACTCCCATGATCCTCTTTTCAAACGTAAATGTTTTAAATGATGGGACACTGTTACACAGACCTTTTCATGATCATAACACAAATTTAATAAATATGTCATAGCTTATTTTTGCATATTGTTTTGTCAATGAAGGAAGATGAATGCATCTGATTACCAACCAGAAAGATGCAATGGGGCAGATTCATAAAAAATGGCACTATGGGTGTAGCATTGACCTAAATACGCACCGTGATAACTGAAGCTCATTCTTAAAACTTCTATGATAATCAGTGCACCGCTGTCACATGAAGGCAGTATTGCTGTGAGGTGTGACAGGTAAAAGCCTCTTTCAAGGCAAACACTAAAATATGTCGCTAACAGGCGTTTATGAATGAGGGAACGTGGTTGCGTCATGATATTTCTGCATAGCGATGCGGTAAAACATGGCTACCATTTATGAATCCGGGCCAATATGTCACCAACATCAAATCACATGTGGGTTTGGCTGTGTTTATCGTTTGATGAATATCTTCTTGCACGTGAATGCATGGACAGATCTGTGTCTTGTGGATCTTACTGCACATGTGCAGATGCATGTCACATGTCTTCTCACCTGGTAGGTGTAGGCGGGCTGCTGAGACCAGAGTACGACCTGGGAGAGAGAGAGAGAGAGNGAGAGAGAGAGAGAGAGAGGGAGAGTTAGGGTGACAGTCAGTAACCTCTGTAGTCTCCCAGAAACACGACACCGTATTGACTAACCAGTCAGTGAAAATCCGGTGGCAAGAAATGAATGTGACACCTTGTTACATAACAGGAATGCTGTTGGTGCAACACTAGAGTGACCCTAATTAGTAACCGCTGACATGTTTATTCCCTTGCATTTCTGGGAAAATTCCAGGTGAGACCCTCATCACTTACATCCACTGTGAATCTGAAAAGACCCTTTATTAAAATATTAAAATATATCTACCTTAATGTTAACCAGACACTGACATAGCAAGCAACACCTTTCTTTTTACAAATGATGTTATTTAAGTTTCTGCTACAAAATGCTGCGTAACAAAAGTACGTGTCATCAAAGGAAAGCTGCGGATTAAAAGTGAACATACTGCATTGTGCAGTTTGGACAGTGAATATAGAGAAAGAAAGGCTGGACTGTGCAGAGCTCCATTAAAACGATGCCATGAAGCAAAAAGGGATGATAGGCAAGGGGATAAAACCTGCAAGACTTGCACAGTCCTTGAAAAAAAGGTAAAAAGCAGTGACACCGGGAAACAAAGCCAGAGTTTTCAAAGAAGTGAGGAAGAGCATCAACTCAATGAAGAAAAAACCAGGCGTGAAAGAGCAATATGTGCTAATAAGAACTGTGAGAGGCTGAGATGTCATGCAGTCAAAGAAGTGAGAAGAACTGGTGCAAAGTGGAGGTGACAAAAAAAACAAAAGTGGTGAAAGAAATTCAAGCTGGTGCCAAAACAGAAGTGGAAACCGAAAAAAAAGAAAAGAAAAGTGCAGTGTTGAGCAGATGAAAGGAAAGCTTTCTTTGCCCCTTCCTGAAGCAGGGACTCATGGGAGATCAGGTTCTGTTGTCCCTCTGACCTGGGAGATGTTGTTTTAGGTGGCTCCTCACTTGGTTTGGCCAGAGCCGGGGGTGACGGCTCCTCATCCATGTCGTAGGAGAAGAGGTGGAAGGGTGAGTGGGGCAGGTAGGGCAGACGGTCGGGGGAGAGTCGNCGTAGGAGAAGAGGTGGAAGGGTGAGTGGGGCAGGTAGGGCAGACGGTCGGGGGAGAGTCGAGCGCTGCCCCGTAACGGTGGGCTGACCTCTTTTGTTGCCGGAACAGTGACAGTGGATCGCTTCCTGGCCAGAAGAGTGGCCAGCAGGGATGGCTGGGATGGAGAGCTGAGAGCAGACGAGGTGGCAGGAGGGGAGGAGGGGNCAGCAGGGATGGCTGGGATGGAGAGCTGAGAGCAGACGAGGTGGCAGGAGGGGAGGAGGGGGTGGAAGAGGACGGGGCAGTGGGTGCTGGTGGAGACTCGGGCAAATTCCTCCTCTCCTCCTCTGTCTTCTTCTCCTCCTTTCTGGAGATAATGATGATGGGCTGAAGGGTCGTTCTGTGAACTATGGATGGAAGGCTTCTAGCCAGGCTGGAGAACAGAGGGATGGGTGAAGGAGAAGAAGAAGAAATGGATGAAAACTTAACTTGTATTAAAAAAAAAGAATGAGGAATGCTGTTATAACATATAAACAGGTTTGGAGCTCCTAACCCACCCACCCACCACCCGATATTCAGGCGGGCCCCCAAAGGCCCCTTCATGTATAAGAAAACCACAGGACATCGTTAGAATGAGGAGTGGTGAATGAATAGATGGGAGAGGTGAGGGAAGGACAGAGGGAGAGATGATGCAATACATACAATTATCATGCAAATACATATAACAACACTTTTGGAGAAAGAAAGGAAGTGACAGAGCAGGAGCAGAGATGAGACAAATCATGATGATGATGAGGACATACAGTGACAGAAAAAGTCTGAAAATGAAGGAATAAAGAATTTTTAAAAAATGAATTGAAATGTTAGAACGAATGAGAAAAGACGGATGAATGTTTCAAATTGCAAGCTTCATGCCTCCGGTTAGGTAGATTTCCATGCACAAGCAGAGATGAAATATGATGACGGAAAGAGGAGAGGAAAGCTGAGAGGAGAATATGTCACGGCTGAATAAGTGATCTGAGATCAGACCGAGAACCAGAAGAGACGAAAACCGCTCGCCTGAAGCCGGCCAGCGATCAGAGTCACCAAAGTGTTTCGNAGAACCAGAAGAGACGAAAACCGCTCGCCTGAAGCCGGCCAGCGATCAGAGTCACCAAAGTGTTTCGTCTAGTGAAACCAGATGAGTCTTGTTGCAGTTGCTCTGGTTTGTGCTGCCAGGTGTTTTTCCACAAGACCAGAGCTGTGTATGTGTGTGTGTGTGTATTTGTGTGTGTGTGAGATGGAGCAGGCAATAAAAGTTCAGATATGAGTGAGCATATGTGTGTATGGATGTACTCCCTCTGACATAAACAACAACTTTCACCCACCACTTCTTCCAATGAATCATACACTAGCGTGAAGTGTGTAATCACCCAGAAATGTTCCTGTTTTTTTGATAGAAACTGATACTGTGCTTGGGTTGCAAGTTACTGGCATTCTTAACGTTAGATTCTGGCTTTGAAAAAACAAAACAGCTTTCTTCAGAAACAAAGTCGCTCCATTTTTGTTCTTGCAAAATGAAGGTTGTGCCATGAGACAGAATGCTATGAAACTACAGATTTCATACAAAGGCGTCCACCACTGTCTTGACAGAAACGGGTAAACTGTCACCAGGACAGGAAAAGAAGCTTAAGGCCAAGATGCACAACTTCTTACGAGGATAAGAACATCAGAGTCTGGAGTCGGAGAAACAGGTTGACTGGTTCCTTAAATAGTACACACCAAATACTAGCGTCATCTGCCACAGTGAAAAGGTAACTCTCGGCTGTTGGTTGGCCTTAAAGGTAGAGTTTGAAAGGAAAAAGCCACTTACCTGAAACTGGCAAATAAAAAGAAAAGGTTAAAAATGGGCAAAAGAACACAGACAGCAGACAGTGGATGACTGGAAAAGATTTTTATGGATGGATGAGTCTAAGTTTGGGGCGTTTGAGCAAATTAAAGGATGCTGGAGGAGCTACAGAAGATGTGAATTGAAATTTCCCCGCTATCTTCAAACAGTTGGAATGCCAAAAGTCTGCAAAGCTTCTGGGTGATTCCAAAAATTTTAACACTAATGTACACAACTTACTTCCCTGTGTAGTACAAGGGACAAAATGTGCTTTGTTCACACTTCACATGTAGAAGATTGATGAAGAGATGAGGGAGGAGGCACATGAGGGGGTAGAATTAGAGTAAAGACAGAGGTGAAAGAGAAAGAACGAGAAGGACAGAGAGAATGATTTACCTGAGGTAAACAGCTACATATAGCTCCAAATTCCCTGGCTTGTGAGCAGCACTAAAATCAGCCTGTGCCGGTTTAATAATGCTTGCATTAGTGTCACAACCAAACCAGAAGAGTAAACTCGTGTTTGCACCAGTGTTTAGACACACTAGTAACTGTTATGTGTAAGTGAGGAGGTAGTAAAAGGTTGTCGGGAGGTCACAAAGGTCAGCAGTTGACCTTTTTTGGAGGTGAGCTGTCAACTTACATGGATGGGAAGAAACCTGATAGTGCTCTGCAGCAGAAAGACAGTCAGAACCAACCTCTTGAGCTCAGTTAAAAGATGTAAAATACCCTAAAATGCTTTTTTTTCAGTCCCAGAACTCATTGTTTTTTCTTATCCTTTCTTTCCTTCCACGTCTTTATCCTGTCTCTCTCCGCCTGCTCACCTCTCGCTCATGTCCTCTGCTCTCTGCCCGTTAAAGCCGGCTCTCTGCGGGGATGCAGGGCTGCAGGGAGACGCTTGGCCGGAACGTCCGAGAGAGGCTCTGCGGCTCCGTCTCCTTTCCAGTCCTCGCTTCTTCTCATCGCCCCCCAGGCTCACTCGTCGACGGTCCCGGCGTCCCATCGGTGGAGGCTGACTGTCATCGTCGCCGTCTTCATGTCGTAGGGTTATCTGCAGAATGGGTTGAGGGGAGTGAGGCGAGAAACCCAAATAGAAGCACTGAGCAATTTTCATGTGTTAAAACTTGTGGGTTAAAACCTCGTAGATGTTGAGCTGCTCCACCAGGTCGAGATCGGTGCCTTTCCGTCCCAGGTGTCTCTGGGACACTGCCTCCATTCCCTGTTCCTCCAAACCATCAACCATATCATAGAACGAATCCTGATCAGGCAGCGCCGCCAGCGTCTACAAAAAGAAATCAGAGAATAGAACACAATCACGAGTGTTAAGAGAAACTTTTTACGTAGCTGTGGACAGAAGTAGTCTCCAACATATGAAAAACTGGCCTATAGCCAGTGTATAGGTTCATAAAAGCCCCATACCTTATTGATGAGGGTCATGGTGTAGACCAGCAGCTCTGTGTCCACCCCATCCTTCTCATGTAAAATCTCCACAGTGTTAGACCATGGCTTGCAGCCTTGAAATAAGTCCAGCATCATCAGGTGATGAGATCACAAATCAAACTATAAATTTCTTACGATTCAGGATTATCCGGTGGCGTGGGAAGTCTGTACCTCTCTTGGTGTCCACAGTGGTGATGGCTTGTATGAGGAGGGGGGCGTTGGACTCGGAGTACTCCACAAACACCAGCAACAGCTTCAGAGCCGTTTTCACCACCAGGCGGAACTAAAAGGGGGGAAAACAAGAAATGGTGCAGCTTTCATGTTTTAAGGCCTGGCAGCAAACACCACGCGCACCTTTAAAAAAAATACATCAACAAAAGACACCGGCACAAAATCGATAGCAGATGTGGGCAACAATGTTCACCAAACTTTCCTCGGTGCCAGTCACGGCTGCTTGAAGTTTGTGTGTNTGTGTGTGTGTGTGTGTGTGTGTGTGTGTGTGTGTGTGTGTGTGGTGGGATGATGGGGGTGAATCTAATGTGTGTGTGTGTTTGTACCTTTGAGCCAACAAGAGCGTACAGCCACTGGATTGTCTCAGCGTGGCCAATGACACCGTTCATCCCGTCCACATACAGCATGATCTGCCCTAGAGCTGAGAGAGAGAGAGAGAGAGAGAGGGAGAGGGAGAGGGAGAGGGAGAGGGAGAGGGAGAGGAGAAAGTTAAACAGAATGAGAGTAAATATAGAACCATGTTTAAAACAAAACCAACCAGATCAGCCAAACTTTCTGTATGGAGCAACAACAAAAAAAGATTCTTTTTTTCCCCTTCTTCATAGTGGTGATTTTATTATAAATATTAGGTTCGATTTCTGATTCCTACTGCATATTTACAGGAAATGTTACAGGAAATACCTAATATACTTTGTGCTCCAAATTTGTGATTTTATTGATATAAAAGAACTGAGAAAAGTGGCTTTGGTTGTGTCCCCTCACTGGTTTACAATTAACTTTCAGGTTGCTGATAGTTTTTTGCAATGGTCTTCAAGTGATCCTTTATCTATACCAAAAAGTTAATCATGTGTTCTGTGGACCTTTAAGATTTGTATTTGAGTACCCTGCGCTAGTTCCGCATGTCACGGGCCATGGTTCAGTCCAGATCCGGACCAGATTTTGAGTTGACTGAACTAGCCTGACAAGTGAAAATGAAACTAAAACTTCATGTTGCATGTCCAACATAAAACTCTGGAACAAGTTCAAAAGCACAGACACTCCCTAAGTAAAACAGAGAACGACTTCTCTCCGACAACTTCCTCAGTCATGCATTTGGACTCAAACTTGAGAGCTGAAATTATATCTGAGGTCCTTGGACAAGAAATAAGAACATATGACAAAACACAAGGGAACACAGGACATGTTTTGTCAGTTTTTGACTTTCTTTTGCAGACCACCGGCATCGTGACGTTACATCTACTGAAGCTATTCATAGATGAGAAAGACTTTTTTGACCCGGAGTATGACTACGACTTCACTAATCTCTCTGACTCGGCTGTGTGTGAGAGAGGAGGGGAGACTTATGAGCGCCCAAAAGGCTGGTATCGCATGGCCTTAAAGGTCAAAGGTAAATATCCAGACGGAGACAAGTGGCTGGGTGAAAATGGATGGAGGAGTCACTCTGTGCCTGGAGAATGGCCCATTTCCTTTCACGGAACAAGCTTAGATGGAGCAACAGGCATCATCAAGACCCACTACAAAGCAGGACCCAGACAGGCATATGGAAGAGGAATCTACTCAACACCAGATATACATATTGCTGAGGAAAAGTACGCCAAGACCTTCCAGTCAAAGACGACCGGGAAAACTTACAAGGTGATCCTGCAAAATCGAATCAATCCTGAAATGAGAGAGATTTGCCGTCGAAAAGACTACTGGCTTGTTCGAGTTAAGGAAGGCACATCTGCCACGGAGGAGAGAAAGATAGTTGAACGTTCTATTCGACCCTACGGCATTCTGATTAAGGAAATAAACAACGAAGAAGGATGGTGCGTAATTTGTTAGACACTTATATGTTGCGTTGACTTTAATTTGAAAACTTCATTTTAAAAGTGTAAAATGTTGCATACAATCATGGACAAAGCTGCATGCAATGTTTCCAAATGAAAAACCAAAAGTGCACTTTCCTCTTTTTCTAGATGCTGTTATTTTTTTGATATTACATTAAAATATTATTATTTTTTGATATTGCTGTTATTTTTTGATATTACATTATTTCTGACTTGGATTTTGACCAAGTACAACGTATTAATTACAATACAAGTATTATGTATCAGACAATCGAACTGAAGACCTCAATATAATTGAATATTGTAGTTATATTGAATATATATCAATATAACTGAAGACCTTTGACTTTTACAAATATGGAATAGTATTGGGGGGAAAAAAGGGTTTTGTGTGTTTTTCCACTGATTCATATGTTTTATTCATACACATGTAATTCATATAGCTCAGTTTAACTGATTTAATTGTTATTCCATGTATTAAAAAATATGTCAGTTGATTTGGGAGTAAACTGCAACCCTGTGCTTTGATTTTTATTTTTTTTAATACTCTTTTGTCTATATTTGCAGAAACAATCAACAGTCTAAATAAATGTATTACCTTGGCAAGAAAGGTATTGTGAGTCATTTAGAAAATGAAAGCATGTTCTGTTTAACAGAAACCATAGGCCTTCCCAACCAGGTTTAATGAGTAACACTGTCATCATTTAACAGCTAGTGACTATAATTACATTATGATCATTTATGGAATCTGTTTTTTTTTTTTTTTTTTTTTTTAAAAACACTGGACTTCTCATTCCAGATTCTTGCAATACCAGCGGAATTATACACCCATACATATTCATTTCATGTTTCTAAGACATATTTAAGGTGTGTAAGGTTCATTCCAGTTCGCTTGTTACACCCGGCAAACATTCTTATGAGTTATTCACGTGTTATGATGGAAGCAAAACATTGTAAATGTCCTTTAGGTGCTTTTACTGCTGTGAAGGTTTTGGGTGTTTTTCCATGGAGAAAACCTTCAGTCAGCAGGTCTGAAAATGAGGAACAGCTACAAATTTCATCCTTTCTGTCCCTGCAAGAGGTATCAGAGAGTTGTAAATGGTGAGTCATTTGGCAATTCATAACAAACACTCCATAATTATGTTGCTCATAGGGCTGGGCGATATGGCCTAAAACAAAAATCTCAGTTTTTTTTCACACTGATGGCCGATTTTCGATTTTAATCGATTTTTTGTTTTTTTGTTTTTTTGGGGGGGAGTTCTCTTAAAAAAACACTGCATGTTTCTGTCACAGCTGCTAAAATAGTTTTAAGGGCTGCTACTTTTAGTAGCTGCAGCGCCTATAAACTTTCCACGCCGTGAAGCGTGGAGTAAACGGGTCTGTAAAGGTTGTAGGAGCTGCAAGTCATGAAGCGCAAAACCAAACAACTTCCAAATGATGAAATGACCTTTTTTTTTTAGAAACGAGCTCATCCTCAGTCAAAGTGTTTGTTGCCATCTTGCTGCACGTCTGACCTGTGAAAGCTTCATGGGTGTGGCATCAGCGAATGTGATGGACGGCTGATCGGTAAGGTTAGTAACTGCATCTGTATTCACTGCAGGTGGAGCCGTGGACCCTCACAGACACACAGAAAGTATAAACAAGGCTTGTCGATTTAACACACACAAAACGGGGACGGGCTTGATTGATGGAGAGTGACTCACTGCTGCATTTTCCCCGTCAAAAATAGTTAGATATTAGTTGGGGTTTTTTTGTTTTTTAAATCTCAATTTTCCGATTCAGCCATTTTACACATCGTGCCAAAATGTAAACTTGAATTAATCAATTAAATCGATTTATCGCCCAGCCCTAGTTGCTTGTGAAACAAAAAACACACATTTGGAGTGTGGGAATTATAAAAAAACAAAACAAAAAAAAAAACAAAACAGCTTCACTCTGCACTTGGTAATAAGGAGTCGTACATTATGGTAATACACTGTACCTCTTAAGATGTAGTTCTGGTAGTTCTGGTCGGCTTCTGCTCCCACCTTGATGAGGCATGTCAGACCTTCAGCCATCACAAACTCATGGACCAGATCCTTGTCATCCTGAGAGAGAGAGAGAGAGAGAGAGAGAGAGAGAGAGAGAGAGAGAGAGAGACAGAGAGAGAACTTTCTTAAATATTTTGAAAAGACTGAACAGAAACATACAGCTTTGAATTGAATTCACATTTCATTGCATTCTCTTTAATAACCACACGGTGGCGGTAATGTTCAGGATTTAGGCTTGATTGCTTCATTCACATTCAGATCCTCCTTGTTTATGCCAGCTGACACACACATTTTATATTTCAACAAACATATCTTTTGAACTTGATGATGACGTCGTATGTCTTATAATGAGAATAACATTAAATGTAAGCTGAAAATACTTTAAGTTTTCCTAAACTAACGCTGCATTCAGGTGCACCTCAAACGCTCTCATCTTCTGTATTTAAGTATTTCCTGTTGTTTATTCAATGGCTTTTGGTAGAATATAAGTATTCTGTTAATTTGAATAATTAGCACACTTGATATTATATTTTAGCAATTTGATTAAATGGTGCAACTTACAATTTACAGTGTATTAATGTGCAGTTTTAATTCTGATTACTTGTGACAACATTTGAATACATTAATTTACAAAAATCTTTATTTTTTTAAGTTTAAAGTATTGTTGTTCACCATGTGCTTATGTGTGTGTGTGTGAGAGAGAGAGAGAGAGAGAGAGAGAGAGAGAGAGAGAGAGAGAGTTTGTGGCTTCTAAATCAGCTGACTCCTCTAAGCTTAAAATAAAGATATACACACAAACACAAACTCCCACACATGAACACAGACCCACACACACCCACACACTCACACACACATAAACAGAAAAATGCCACGTTGAGGAAGTTTCCTGTCATGATAGAAACACACAGTATCCATGATAACCAATTGTATTCTGCAACGGCAAAGTGACCGTACTTGTGCGTGAAGTGTGTGAGTGTTACCTGAAAAATTTGCTTCAGAGAGAAAAGTGCTCTTCTCAAGTCACGTCCATTGGAGTTGTAGAGTTTCTCTGCAGAGAGACACACAAAGAGATTCTTAGCAGTGTGTGTGCGTGTGTTAGCTCCATTAACAGATTATGGAGCATAGACAATACATGCTTAACTACACACACATACACACACAAACAACAAACACACTATAATGAAACCAACAGCAGTAATGCAACATGGCCAGGTGAATTAAACGACTCGTGTGTGTGTGTGTGTGTGTGTGTGTGTGTGTGTGTGTGTGTGTGTGTGTGTGTGTGTCAGCTGTGAAAAAGTTACACAATCAGTTGAGTAGAAGTCAAGACTTTGCTGCAAGTCGATGGAACCAATCACATCGCACGGCTCTGATCACCTGAGCGGCGACTTCATCACACTTTCACCCTGTCCTTGCTCACAGTAAAACATGTTTTCTTTCTCTCTCTCTCTCTCTCTCTCTCTCTCTCTCTCTCACACACACACACACACACACACACACACACATACACACACGCACGCTGTCGTGGTGATTAGAGCTGTATTGGAATGTTAATGAACTGCTGGCCGGGCTTCAGCGGTGAGGTATTCAGGTCACGACACGGAAAGAGCTCAGATTAGCTACTGGCTCTTATAAAGCACCACAATGATGCTAAAGCTTATTATGTGTGTCCTTCAACAAGGACATCATTTTTTATTCCCGTAATAATCTAAAAACACCCTAAAATGTTTAAAGTGACCTTATCATACTACCGCACGTGTCATGTCTTGTCTCTTACCGTATCAGTACAATAATCCTTCAGTAATCTGGGATTTATTGAGTCGTTTGACGTGGTGTTTAAAGTATTTCATGATGATTTGCTGCCAATGTCATACGTCTGCTTTATTCTCATCCCTTTTGATGTTTTAACAGCATGTGTGTGTGTGTGTGTGTGTCCATGCTGTTGTGTGTGTGTATATACTGTACCTGCATACAGCCTACTGGGGAGGATGAAATGCAATAAATAATACTTTTCTGACTATTTTTTGACTGTTGCAGATGTCTTCAACATAGTTTGGTTCAACTGTGGTGATTTCTGAGGCTGGAAAATGGTTTGTGTTACATATTAGTACATCATATTTATATCATATTTACAGTATGTTTGCATTCATTTCCTAATATAAAAAATTCTGCATCAAACTGTGTGTCGGTGGCAGTTTTGGAACCTGCATGTTTGTGTGTTGATGATAAATCTTTTTGGATAAAGCGTATGGAGGTAAAGGCTAGGCAGGCCAGTGGACACACCCCCAGATGTAGTCTATTTCCTGGCTACGGAGCCGGCCTGTCTGTCCTGCAGTCTGGAGCCAAGGCTAACGTCTCTAAGCTAGGCTAACCCAAGGCCAGGGTCAAAATCATTATCATTCCACACGTGGAGGAAGAATTATAGGCCTGTCCGTCTCTCCATCTGTAGGAGCATTTCTGCAGGATTAGCAGCGTCATTGATAAAATCCATCTGAGATAGTCCAACCAAATCTTCTCAAATCATCCATCCAAATCATTCAATCAACAAGGAAAGGAAAGGAAAGGAAAGGAAAGGAAAGGAAAGGGGAAAAGAGAAGGAAAGGAAAAGGGGAAGGAGAAGGGGGAGGGAAGGAAAGGAAAGAAAAGGAAAGGGAAAAGGAAAAAGGAAGGAAAGGGGAAAGGAAAAGAAAAACAGCAAGCGAGTGACCACATTATACAGGCCAGAGCTGAAGAAAGCCAATCGCTGCTGGATAATCAAAAATTATAAGATTTGGAATTCCCCTTCCTAAAATACATCCACGTCTCAGTCGTCCAGAGGCATATTTTTATTTTAGTAAAATATGCCTCTGGCAGCATTTTAACATCTAAGTAGAAGTTGATGTAAAAGAATTTTATTTTTTGCAGAAACAAACAACCACAGCCTTCTAGACTTGTGCCTTGCTCAACAGCCACTCAACAGCGGCACCATATCAACGGTCAACTTATTCTCCTGAAAAGCTTAAAGCAGTTACAAACATCCAGTCTGGTCTGATTTCCTCGTTCGTGTTTTAGTTCCCTGGAAGTCAAGCGTCCACTTGGGAACTCTCGGGCCGTCCTAGAAGGTGAGTGTTGCATTCGACCCGTGCAGAGTCTCACCGTGTCCCTCATCAAGCCGTGAGTGGGCCTGTCAGGGTAACCTTTACCAAAATGGCTGCTGTGCGTGAGGAGCATGTCAGCGGGAGCGATAACACATGAACGTGGCTTGATTCATTCCAACACCACCAGCGATGATGCTCATAATCACGCAGAACAACCTCTAATGTTTAATTCCGTCATGTGTGTCTAATTCCTACTTCCTGCTTGATATTACTCTATGACATCATGAGGATATATGTTAGTAAAGGGCGGATAAAGAAGTATTCTGATTTTTACAAACCAAATTCAGTTTATTGGTCATCTGAAGCAATATTCTGAAAGTGAAAGCAATTGTAAAATGACTTTTGGCTGTAGGGAAACTTATTTAGCAGCAATATTCAGATTTTTTTATTTTAAAAGGACCTCACCGCCCATTTTGCATGTTTGAGCCTAATATATTCAATTTTCATACACGTAACATTACTGGCAATCATTTCCCAAAGCATGCTACTGGAACGGTGAATTAAAAATGTTTTTCCTACCTTCCAGACCTCCATTGATTTCAGTTCATCCTGGTACGCTATTAAAATCAAGTTACTGATACTTGAAACGTTCTTGGGATAGGTAATCCATCATCGTGAACAAAATGTGTATGCAGGTTTTTTGTTTTTTGTTTTTTTTTAAGAAGTTTTGTAATTTTAGTGTTGAAGTGCAATAAATAGCGTGGAGTGAATGTATGCCTCCACCGGGGAATATAGTCCCAAAAGAAGACCTGTGTTTATGGAAAAATTTAAAGGACCGTGACTTCATAAGGCTGTGTAACTATTAGCAGGAGAAACATGGATTTTTAAGGTGGGTGTATCACTTGAATATTTGATTTTGAAAGATTAAGAGATTTTACAAAATAACAGGAAAGCTGAAATACAGTTTTGGGAAATGATTGTCAGTAATGTAACGTATGAAAATTGAATATATTAGGTTCAAACATGCAAAANTTTTGGGAAATGATTGTCAGTAATGTAACGTATGAAAATTGAATATATTAGGTTCAAACATGCAAAAAGGACGGTATGGTCATTTTACATTCAATATTCATGTCTTGAGATGATTTTTGCAGCAATCCATCATCTTCACGGTACAAACCTGTGCAACATTAATGTTGTCATAGCGATACCGTTATACCTGATATCAGTTCAACAAACCTGCCACCATAACTCGTCCTCGGCTCCAGACTAAGCATCTTTGACATGTTAGATAATCAACTGGTCATTTTCCAATTGGCCAGCTGGCGTAACTCAGCCTGTCTGAAGCCATGAGGATTCAATATGGAAGTAATCAGACGAATCACTCGCAGCTTTACTTCTGGGCCTAACACACACACACACACACACACACACACACACACACACACACACACACACACACACANAAAAAAAAAAAAAAAAAGTGAAATACAAGCTAGACAAACAATGCATCCTAATTAAATGCCACGCTATGATGTACAGATACAAAGCAGATGTGTGAAAAGGTGAAGAGGAAAGTAAGATGGTGTTTTTTTTTTTTTAATTTTATTGCAGGATGGTGTTGACGTGGTGGAGGGAGGATCTGTGTGTACACGTGTCTTTTTTGCTGGTCATTCTCTTTTTTCCTGGCTCTAGATTTTATTATTGTCACAAGAAAAGCTGGAACAGTCACTGGGACGTGTCAGTGTGGCTTGTGTGTTTTGGTATGGGTTTGTGTAAAGTGTGTGTATGTGTGGGCCCGTGTATGAGCCAGTGCCTGTGTTTGCTGACAGACGAATGAAGGAAAGCAGGAAAGGAAAACTTCTATTTACACGTTTTCTTCACGTTTTACTGTTTTGCTTCTGACAACTCACAGTTCCTGTTGACGCGATTCTGCCGTGACCTCACGCGCACTGCAAACTATGACAACCTTAACGAGTCATTCATTTTCATATTCAATCCAAAAAAAACTAAAAAAAAAAAAACATAATTTTTGTTTCTGGTTTTATGAATTTTCTAGAAACTTGGGCAGAATACTGGAGATTAAGTAATATCAATAAAACACTATTTATAATGTTTTATTGGCAGTCTGTACGACAATTTATGATTTAAATCATGTATTTATAGTGTGGACAAAGCACAATTTCACACCAGAAGTCATCGTGCAAAGTAAGCATATATTCATACACACTCATTTGATATCTTGATGATACAGAAGCTGTTCCCCGTGTTGATGTTTTCTATAATTAGAGCGTCATCTGGAGTGCAGTTACTGTCTGAGCTCACTTTACACTTTCACCTGCTTCATCATGTCTTTAAAAAACATAAGATGCATCCAGTTTACATGCAAAAAGTCTGATTTATTATATATAATCCAGTGTCTTGTGCAGGGATACAGGGATTCCAATGCTTTTCTCCAAGTCTCTTTCTTCTCCTCCTGCATAATGAGATTAGCTGTGACCCTTCAGATTTGATTAATCCTGCTGCACCATCCAGCCAAATACAAAACACACAGGCCAGCTTGTGCTAACACCAGGCTCAGGCTAATGCCAGGCTCATGCTAACCCAATGCTAGCCCAATTTACAGCAATTAGGCTCAGAGCTATATGTTTTCCTGCTGCATTGCCTCAAGTGCATTGCATCTTTACCAGAGACTTTGCCCAGCTGACTGAAGTCTACCTGTACCAGGCTGGTCTTAGCAAAGGGTAAGGAAAAAAAGCCAAAAAAAAAAGAACAGCAACGCTCTACGAGTAATTCTTTTGTTAATCTTCAATCTGTCAGACNAAAAAAAAAAGAACAGCAACGCTCTACGAGTAATTCTTTTGTTAATCTTCAATCTGTCAGACTCAACAATAAGCAGCCACCTCAGCAGGAGCATCTTAAAGGCAAACTAGGTTAATATATTATATATAAGGAAAGTTGTATGAAGATGGAATTCTACAGACCAACTGGGAAATAAAGAAACTTGAAAAATCATAAGAATTCCTCTGATGAGGATCTTAAAGGACCATACCGGCCATTTTGCATGTTTGAGCCTAATATATTCAATTTTCATACATGTTACGTTACTAAAAATCATTTTCCATATTTCAGCTTTCCTGATATTTAGGAAAATCTCTTAATCTTTCAAAATCAAATATTCAAGCGAGACACCCACCTTAAAAATCCATGTTTCGCCTGCTAATAGTTATGCAGCCTTATGAAGTCACAGTTGTTTAAATTTTTCCATAAACGCAGGTCTTTTGGGACTATATTCCCCGGTGGAGGCATACATTCACTCCACGCTTTTTTATTGCGCTTCAATGCTAAAATTACATAACTTCTAAAAAAACCTGAATAGACGTCTTGTTGGTGATGATGGATTACCTATCCCAAGAATGTTTCAAGTATCAACAAGTTGATTTTAAATAACAGAATGAACTGAAACCAGTGGAGGTCTGGAAGGTAGGAAAAACATTTTTAATTCAGCGTTCCAGTAGCACGTTTTGGGAAATGATTGTCAGTAATGTTACATGTATGAAAATTGAATATATTAGGCTCAAACATGCANGGAAATGATTGTCAGTAATGTTACATGTATGAAAATTGAATATATTAGGCTCAAACATGCACAATCGCTGGTATGGTCCTTTAAAGGAGTATTACGCCAACCTCTAGCGATGACCAGGATTGCCACCCCTCTAGCCACATTAATAAATGTGCAACTGACCCAAGTTAGAGTTACAAAGGAAACACAATGAAGACGAGGAGACAAACAAACCTAAATGCAGTCACGTCACACAGCAGATTCACGTACAGTTTCTACAGAATACAAACAGGCCCAACGTCACTGTGCATGTGGGGGAATTATTTCAGCGTGACGCGTACAGAATTCATTAGGTCACAGGATATTTACGCTTAAACGCATATTGAGGTCACCCAAGGGTAATGTTTTTCAGGATGGCACAACTGTGTAGGTCAGGGGAGAAAGGGACGGACATTTTAGAGCGGCACAGCTGGTGGTCTCGCTTTAAGCCCAGTATAACGCTGACTCGTGTTTCTGGAGGATTTCACCCCTCAAAAAAAGCCCTCACCCGGCTGTCTGGGCCAATCAGTCATCTGGCTTTTAAACTAGGTCTTCGGTGGGATCTAAAATAAAGAAGTGATGGACGTGTGGGGTACCACGGCACGCTACAGAGCTTGAATTAATCCCAGGAAGTCTTTCCCTGTCTGTGCTGGTATCACGCTAAATATAGATGAGTTGGGTTTCAAACATACTGGAAGACCCCGAAACACTGAGTTCACCCTTTCTTCAGGCCGCAAAGTATGGTGTGTATGGGTGTGCACGACAAACATAAAATCTATCTTTACAGAGACCTTATTTTTATAGTCTAATATATTGTGCTGAACACCGTTAAAATTACAAAACTTGAGGTTTATGCCAAAAAAAGCAACCAAAAAAAAAAAAAAAANAAAAAAAAAAAAAAAAATCCAGGAATTGTTCAGTCAGTTAATTTAAATTTTTTAGTTTTGATCAAATCTCTCACACATTTCCCTCAAGTGTCAACTTCTGTGCTCCATGTCTCTCTCACACACTTTTTTTTTCTCAACACAACTGTCAGTATAGTGTCTGAATCTCTTATCTCTCTTATCTTAGTGTCAATCTCTTAAAATGCAGAGCTCCAAAAGCAGAGAATTTAGGTTTCCTTTGCCAATTTAACATTTCAACTTTGCTTTGATGCAACAGGAAGTGGTTTAAAGCGTGGCTCGTACATATGAAGCATATGAAGCATACATATTAACAGTCCAATAAGAGAATAAAATAAAAACATAAGGGAAGCTTTACGAATGAGTTTAAATTAACAGTTAAATTGGCACTTATTTATTTGTTTGCTGTCTAGGTCCAAGTCTTTAGAGTCCTGGTGCTCCCGGTCTTACTTTGAGACCTGGATGCTAACCAGTGACTTGAGACAACAACTGGATGTCTTCGGTACTCGGTCTTGGGTATTCTTGGGTACCACCGGTTTGACTTTGTGTTGAACAAGCAGTTGTTCCAGGAGGCCCGGATGAAACTGATTACCAGCATTGTGAAGGGGCGCCAGTTGCGACACTTCGGCCATGTGGCGCGTTTTTCTGAGGATGATCCAGCAAGCAGGTCCTCATTGCTGAGGACTGCAGTGACTGGACGAGGCCGAGGGGACACCCACGTAACACCTGGCTGCAGCAAATGGACCGCGGGTCTGCCAGGACCTGGGGCGTTTCCATTGCATGGTGGATGCGGTAACGTGCCGCCCAGCGCATGCTCCTGATCTTACCTGTCTAGCTGCCATGTTTTTTTTTATTTTTCTGAATTGCCTCTATAGCACCTGTTCTCATTCAGTGTACACAGCAGTGCTACAGCAAAGTGTCTGTAGACCCCAAAATGAAAATAAGAACATGGAAATCTGTTCACGTTCCCTTTCATGAGTCATGAAGTCTCACTTTTAGTCATGAAAGAACATGCTGGATGAGACAGTTCCAGTTTAACGGAAAGAACGCTGACTTCACTGGAAGATTTTGTTCCACTTGCTTCTGGAATAATAAGACTTTAAGAGTGAATCCAAGATTAAATGTCCTCACACGGATAGTTTTTCAGGGTTTTGCGTGTGCGTTGTGTTTAGAAACTGTGAAACATGACCCGTACATGAACACGTGTTCACAGCTGTCACAACAATAAAGCTTTTATTTACAGCACGTTTCTCAGTGTGAGGGTTGAATGTCGTGTTGGCGCTTGTGTGTGACGTTACGGCTCCTCGCGTGCACGCATCCACGGAGTGCCATGTCCATTAATCCGCAGTCAAAAGGATAAATCCTCCACCACTCCGAGGCCGAAGCAGTTTGGATAATGATGCATCGTTTGGAGCGAAGTGAAAAGGAAAAGCTGGCACGGAGCGGAACAGAGCCAATCAGAGGCCACGTTTCTCAGGACAACTCGCCTATTTTGCGACTGTCTATTTTCTGTCTGGTGGTCTTGGCCCTGGCTTACAGGATGAATCCTGGAGGCTGTAGATGGTACAGATGACGATACAGGGCCCAGGAACTCTGTGTGAGTGTGTGTGTGTGTGTGTGTGTGTGTGTGAGAGAGAGACAGAGAGAGAGAGAGAGAGAGAGAGANTGTGTGTGTGTGTGTGTGTGTGTGTGTGAGAGAGAGACAGAGAGAGAGAGAGAGAGAGAGAGACAGGGAAGAACGAGACACACAAACAGAAAGGAAAAAGAAAGACCTCCCAGGTTTGCCTGCTGGATCCATGAGATTTAAAGAAAATCGACGGATTTGGATGGAGATTAAACTGGACTCAGCAAAAGCACACAAATACACACAATGAGACACACAATTACACACACACACACACACATCCAGATACATACACAAACACACAAACACTCAATGCCGTATGATGTAAGCTTTTGTCATTGTAGTGGATGAGCATGTTACATCTTCAGAAAGGAAGTTTACTGCCACAACACATAAAAAAACACACACACACACACAGACTCATACATATCTCATCTCCTATCACACCCTACAGACCAGAATGGCCAGACGTACTGGCGGTGCCCTTCATGTGCCCCTGGCACCTCTGATTTAGCCCACAGACACATGCAACACCCCCGCCCCCCACAACACACACACACACACACACACAAACAGAGTAAACAGGAATAGTTACCCACAACACAAACACAAGCAAACCCAGCTTCTTAGATACACCTTCTGTTACCACGGCGATGACAGGCCTGAGCCCGACAGACTTAGCACTGCTCTACATTCATATTCTCTCTCTCTCTCTCTCTCTCTCTCTCTCTCTCCCCTCTCTCTAAAGGTAAAGTTAAAAAAAACTTTTGAAGGTCTCTACAGGGTTAATTTGCACAGGTGGAAAGGTGACATTTTCCTTTTTTTTGTTTTCTGTTTTTTTGATCATCAGAAAGGAATCTCACTTTGTAGAAGAATTGACTGAATTTCCCACAAATGCAGCTGATCTGATGTATCTGGTATCCACTAGAGGCTGCCGTTGTCTGAATGATGGCATTGTTTGTTTATGGTAATTGTGTCTCTAAACGGGACAGGGTTTGAATCCGGTTCAGGCCTGATGTGTGGAGTCTGGACGTTTTCCTCGTCTGTGAGGGTTCTCCTGGTTTCCAAAGACGTGCAGACTGCAGTTTAATATTAGTGTGAATGAGTTCATCTCTGTGTGCTCTCTCTCTCTCTTTCTGTCTCTATCTCTGCCTCTCTCTCTTTCCATCTCTCTCTGTCTCTCTGCCTCCCTCTCTCTCTCTCTCTCTCTCTCTGTCTCTCTTTTTCTTTCTCTCTTTCTGTCTGCCTCTCTGTCTGTCTCTCTCTCTGTCTGTATCTCTCTTTCTGCCTCTCTCTCTTTGTCTTTCTCTGTCTGCCTCTCTTTCTGTATCTACCTGTCTGTCTGTTTCTCTCTCTCTTCCTGTTTCTCTCCATCTTTCTCTCTCTTTCTTTCCGTCTCTCTCTCTCTCTCATACACACACACTTGCCATTTTTCTGTTGCTATGAGAAGCTACTCAGAGGTGAAGAGTCAGATTAAAATAAAAACAGGAGCAGACAGAAAAAATGGGTGAGAGACAGTAAGAGACAGAAGGAGAGAGAGAGAGAGATAGAGAGAGAGAGAGAGAGAGCGAGTATACAGTATTTAGGGAATGCCCCGTAAATTCTGCATGTTTTTTCTGATTTTTCAACTGATACATCATTGCTGCCAATACAAAATCTGTCATCAGTACAAACATGATCTGATCTGAATAAACTTCTTGGGACAGTATTGTCTTAGTTGGCAGGGCTGCTTCACCGTAAGACGACCAGCAGCCAGGGAGAGTAAACAGAGAGGATATTGGAGGATCTGTGCTGCCTGCTGAGTGGATTAACCGAGTGAAATCTTCCTCTGACTCACAACCACACTGGCCTGTTATTATCTTCCCTCCTCTGTGTTTTTGTGTTTGTGTGTGTGCGCTAAAGGAGACGTTATACGTGACATTCTGTGGGCTATAAGGAGGTTAGCATGGCATAGGTAGGTATGTTTAAAGCTAGAGGTTAGCTTCCACCTGTTGCTGTGGTTTGTTTGTGACAGCCAGGAGTGTATTTACAGACCAGAGTCGTTTCTACCAGCTGATGCTAAACTTCTCACCAGAACGTCAGAACCATCATAACTTAGCCCAAATTATTACAAAACAAAAAGGAAACTATGCGTCATGTTGGAAACAAAACGGCTAAATCTCAGCGTCAGTGGGGAATTTTTAAGCGATTCTAAATAGAAAGTGCATAATGGCAGAACGCCCGACCGGCATCGCTGACAGAAAGCTGCGAAAATGAAGAGTACACAGAATGACCATAGTAACAGAGACAAACATTACCCAGGAAGACTGGAGACTTACTGTTTACTACACTGCAAAAAATAAAAAAAGATGATCAGAACAAATGTTTAAACAGCATACACGTCTCAAATAATCAGATCACTAACGGTGTTTCCATCCAACTTTTTAAAACGACTTAGCGTGAAACGACTTTAGTTGGATGGAAATGCAGCAACTGTGTACATGCTGCTGCACAATTATACAAAAAGTGTACGAGCAGAAAATGCTGCGACAGTGTATTAGGGCCATATAAAAAAAAAAAAAAGAGGGAGCATTGTTTTGAGTTTTTAAACTCACAAATTTGTGAGTTTTAAAACTCAAAAAGTTGCCAGTTTTTAAAGTCTGTATGCTTATGATAATTTGATGATTTTGCGCTAAAAGCACAAGTATTTTTTTATTGATAAATCCAATGGAAAAGTATAATTTAATAAGGTCATGTACTCGCAAAAAAAACTTGCAAATATGTCAGTTTAAAAACTCACAAATTTGTGAGTTTTTAAACTGGCAGATTTGTGAGTTTTTAAACTCGCAAATTTGCGACTTTGAAAAGTTGAAATAAATTTTTCTTCATATATAGCCCTAATACTCCGTAGTAAAAAGCAAAAACAAACTAAGAAACTATATATATTACCATAATTTACGATGATTAAAGGACTGAGGAAACTGGGTATATCTCAATTATTACTGATATTAATATTTAATCAGACGAGTAATGCCAAACCACAGCAGACAACTTTTAGCCACTTTTTTTGCTCAGTGTTTTGCTTCTCCAGACTGTCAGATTGAGTCTCACGGCTCTCACCAACCCCCCCAATAGAAAAAATTGTTTCCTGTTTCCACCAAATTAGTTCAGAAAAGATTTAGGCCAAACATAACTAAAGGGAGAGTCGATGTTGGACATTTGTCAGGTGGATGGACACAGTTTGCTGATGTTGCTCTGTGTCTGCTGGATGTTAAGTCTGTAATTGTGTGCTAACATGTTAGCAGACGCGTTAATAAATTGATAAGCAGATGATATATGACTGTGTTCTGTTTTTTGCCTTCTAGTGGTCAAAATCTTATCTTTTAATTTTCACGGATTCCCAAACCTTTTCTGTTCTGTGCTTGGTTCACAAAAAAATGAATAAATAAATAAATATGTAAACTGCTTGGGACTTCCTGGAATTACGCTTGATCTCTCGAAATCGCGCTTGATCTAGAGTTGGTTTCAAGTTTCAAAACTGATGGTACAGAAGAGCCAAAGTGAGCGGCAAAGTTAGCAAAATAAGCATTTCTCTATCGCTCTTTCTCTTTCTTTCTCATAACTCCTCTCCGCTCAGACGTGGACAGAGGTATGACATAACTTGTGGAGCTTCTCGCCAGCTGCTGTTCTGTCTGGCAGGTGCATTTCCTCCTTGCTTTGTTTTTCCCTTGTGTTTCCTTCTCTAAGTGATTTACCATTTCCCTGGAAACTTCTCCCCCTCCCCCTCCCCTCCCTCTCCCCACACACATGCCCTTAAACCCATCATCCCTTAAACCCCACGGCTGCGTCCGATGCCAAGCCCGCAGATCCCCCAGTGCATTCTGGATGTTTAGCTTTTGGTAATTGTAACATTTTACTACATTATGTAATAGTTTCAAAATGATTAAAACAGACCAACCCAGAGGTTTGTGCAGGCACACTTGGGTGCATTTATGTACACACACGGACAAGCCCAGACACACACACACACAACCACACATGGGGTGATTTTTTTTCTTCCAGTAAGTGCAGCGAGGCTTGGGAGAGCAAACCCCAAACAGCCACTTGCTGTTCCACAGGAGCAGCGTTTGGCGTGTCTGTAAGCATAACTGGAGCTTTGGGAAAACTCTGCCACATCCACAGAACGTAACACGCAGACGAGACGCGCCACGCCACAGCGAGCGATCACTCTGACAAAATGAGATGCGCAGAAGCAACGTACCGTTAATACTCTAATAGTGGCCGGGGCCTTTATTTACCTCAACTGTGGAAAGAACCCGGCCTTTATAAGATACAGGCTTTTATTGGAGACGGGCCTTTGTTTCTAATTAAGGATGTATAACTACGTGCTTCTCGCCAAACTTTCCCTTTGCTGTGTCATAGTTTGTGTCCTTCAGTTTTCCATTAAAAATCCAGGAAATGATGACTGCGGTAAAATCCGTTAAGTCAGCGCTCCCTGCAGCAGTTATTACCATAGACGTGGTGCGATTCAAACCGAAATGAGAGCCTCGTAGCCGGCNAAAAAAAAAAAAAAAACACACCACCACTATAGAGAAACATTCCAGAGTGTGATCATTCCTCTGTCAGCTTTTATAAAGGTTCGCTTTCATTCATTTTATCCACATTTCCGGGTTGGTGTGTTACAGCGGAGCATCACTCGCTCCTCGCTGGGGAGGAGCTCCATGTTTACGGCTTTGTTTCACGCTGAGTCCGCTCGTTCCTTCTGGCTGAAAGGACAATGGCTAGAGGTTTTTAAAGCTTTTAAAGGTTTTTAAAGAGGTTTGGTACTTAAAACGTAGATACTGTCATCTGGTTATGGAGCCCAGGCTGGCTCAAGGGGGGGGNAGAGAGAGAGAGAGAGAGAGAGAGAAGTCGTTCAAACGATTTAGTAAGTCATTTTTCCCTCCTCCATGAACCTCCCAGGCTCCGTAGTTAGCGTTAGCAGCAGCAGAATACACTAATATTATTTGTCTGAACCAGTAACAGACATAAACCANTAGTTAGCGTTAGCAGCAGCAGAATACACTAATATTATTTGTCTGAACCAGTAACAGACATAAACCAACCCGGCCTTTATTGGGGACCGGCCACTATTTGAATACCAGCTTTTAATAGAGAATTTACGGTAAATCTGGATAACGCAGCCAAAAACCATAAAAGCCATAAACAACCACGTGCTATTTTTAATGCAGCCTGACACCAAACCCAAGTGTAAACAATGCACCGTTCAGAGTTGTTATTACTGTCTGCTTACAGAGCAGAAGAGAATAACTTTGCTTATACAAGCTCCCTGTAACTGTCTGCACCCACAGACCATGTTCACTTTTCCCCACGAGCATCAGAATACAAATCAAGCTCTCCAAATCTGCTGCACAGATTCCACTTTTATAAAAATGTAGATATTAATGTACATACAGACACAGGGTTTTTAAATCATTGCCATTTTTAGATCTCATTTTTGCTGCCTTTCTTATATATTTTAGTCTCATTGTCTCCATGATCTTACTTTATGACGGACACGTGCTATATGTCTTCTGGCTGCTCTCTAGGATCTCCTTTTTTGCACTTTTTTGCTTTGTCGTTTGTTTTTTCAGATGTTGTGTTGTTATGTGTCATTACTGCTTAGTCCAAGACAAATTTCCCTTCAGGATAATAAAGGTTATCTTATCTTATGAGCTACTGTAGAAAAGGTCAGACAGGTAATTATTTAAGAGGGGGAATGCAGAACAGCTGCAGGATAGATGCACGATATGGGCTTTTCTACAACAGCTACTGCTGAAAAATTATTCCACCACTTCAACTGTGCTACACCTCCATCCCTCATGCCTCATCGCCCCACCTCTCCACCTTCCTCAGCAGCAAGTAAGGCATGACTCATGTGGGCGCGATGCTGTCGGTCGCTGCTCGGGGTCTCAGCTGCTGCTGAGGGTGGAGGGGAAGGAATGTGTAGGATTTTCTCCTTTCCTCTCTGTGAAAGGAGGATGAAAAGAGAAGAGGGTGATTTCACGTTCAGTACAGGACAGAAGTTTGAGGCCACTCCCAGAGTTAGCATGAGCAGCAAGTTAATCTAAAATGATGTGGGAGAAGGCAGACAGCAGGTATTGAATAGAATGTTAAAACACATCAGCAGGGAGTTGAAACACAGCAGGAGTGCTGCACTAATACAGACTGATGCCTTCATTAAAAATCATTTCTGCCTCCATAGTGGCTATTGTTGACTAATTCTTTTTGAAAACTAATTAGTTACATGTATTATATATATTTTTGTCATTTCCTGTGTAATAAATTGCAAAACAAATAGCATATTGGTGCTTTTTTTTTTTAAATCCTGGGGGTGGCCTCAAACTTCTGGCCTGTACTTCACCGACTTACAGGAATCAAAACAGACAGATGACTCTAAACACACACGTGCACACACATGAACACAAAGATAAAGATATCACGGCTAAGCACAGATAAAAGTGACTGAGAGGTCTAAACTTGTCAGAAAGCGAGCAAACGATTCCCCAGCACAGCAGAATAGACTTGCTCTCTGGTGCTCGTGTGCACGGAGAGATCGCTGGGCTCAGCTCCTTGAGCTGAAGTCACAGGTGTCTTTGAGAACAAAGAGTGTGTGAAGCTGAGCAGAGTAAATATAGATTTATGAAGCAGAGGGGGGGAAGGCCGGGAAAAGAAAGAAGCTCAGGGGTGGAGGGCGTCTGAATGAAGCCATTTTGGAGATATTTAAAAACAAAGGTTTCTAATATACTTCATATGCGAGGCTCAGACTCTTTCTGCATTCTTTGTTCCGGGTCCCCCAGACAAACTTTTGCCGTTTGACTTTTCTACTTCTGATAGCTCCCTCTGACTGTAATTGGTTCAAATATCACGTCTGGTCGTGTCACCAGTGAACAGCCGGTGGGAACGGCTCAACTTTTATTTGGCTCATTCACGACTTCCTCTGGTGTTGGAGCAAAACTTCTAAATTCCGCTTCTGTCACATAAACAGAGAAAATGTCCATGTTCCTTTTTCCCGAGATTTAGAGGACAAACGTGCCATCTCCTTCGCCTTCTTTTTAATTGCTAAATATCGTAAGTCTCTTTCACCCTTGCCTCCGGTAACAGGTGACTTGTGCACCTTCGTACTGACATGGAGCTGTGTAAAAAAAACCAAAAAAAAACAAACAAAAAGAAAACCTCCAGTTCTTCTGTATACTACACTGGTGTTCTAGAACGATTTTACAGGCCTGTTCTGTCATCATTTTGTCTTATTAACCCTGAAACAGCATCAAATGGACACAATAATAAAGTATGTATAATATACTGTATAATAATGTAAGAAGGGGAAATGAGGCCAGACTGAAATCTAACCAGAACACGCTGGCTTAAAGCAACATAAATATTAGTGAGCAGCATCTTAGCAAAACCATATAATGTGTCTGGAGTTTTACGACTGCAGCAGCCGCAGATGTCTGATATCAGCGTGTCCGCCTCTTCGCAACTTACCCACTGCAATGCATTATCTTCCTGTCACACCGCCATTACCAAGACTTATCACCCACGGCGAGGACACACACAGACACACTAACTCGCTGTTAGAACCAGCTGTGCTTGTCTTTTCATTCAGGATCCAAAGACCATGCAGGCTGCTGCATTATATCACCGAAACCAGCTGAAGTCTGATTACAAAGCTTTAGGCGACGCTCGCTGCCACTAATGTTGTCAAATCCAACTCATCAAAACTGTAAGCCTTTGCTGTGACGACTTCTGTGCCATTTCAAAGTAAATCTAGGGGTTAAACTTGGCGACAAAGTGAGGTGAGGAGTATTTTTGGGAATTGTTAATCTTCTGAGAGTAAACAGAGGATAAGTAACAGGGAAAGACAGCCGCTCGCTTTTCGACGAGCAGCTAATTTGTTATGCAATAGCACAATCAAAGCAAACAGTCTTCAGCCCGCCTCTTCTTTGCAATGCAGCCAGGGCTCGTTAGCAACGGATAATTGGGTGCAGAAATCCATCAGTATAGATGATTTTTTTTTTTATTAAAGGGCTAAGTGGTGACGGACTGAATAACCTCCAAAACACGCGAGCTTCTTTGTTTCACCTGCCGTTTCGCTCATTACAGGTAGCTTTACCTGTCATGTAGCATTCTTACTCCATATTTGATCATTTTAACTTAACAACAGCACATCTTTATTTACCAGGAGATGCTGAAGGAATAACCTTTTGGAGGAAGATGTTTGGTGAAGATGTGAACTCATCTGTAGTTTTAATATTATCCTCTCACCTCTGGTTAGTTAGTCTTCTTCAACCCACTGTTTTTCTTGCGTTATGCTTTCTCTCTCACTGCAACTCTCACATTTGGTACCTGAGAATCAGTTCTGTGCTGCCTTCCTCGCATGTTTCTGAGCTGTCAACACTTTCTAAAGATAACACCTCCACTTCAAGCCTTCCTGAACCCTCTCACCCTTCAGCTAAGGCCTGCAACACCTCTGCTGCAACAGAGGGCGGCTAAAATTAACCCTTAAACAAGGGGTTTTAATTGGTAATCTGACTGGATAACATACAATAGGATTCACTGAGAGAAGGAACTGTTAGAAACAGGGCACGCAAGAAAAAAAGAGAGACAGCTGCAAGTGTTATTGTTGCTCAGACTAAACTCTGCTCAACCTAAAGATGAACGCATCTTATAAAAAAAAAAAAAAAAAAAAAAGTAAAGTAAAATTGACCTCAATCTCCCAAGGGATCAGACCCTGAATGCTGACAAGAGCTGGATCATTAAAATGCCACGAAGGCCTCTACGGTGCACGCACTGCCTGTCGGTTAGCGCTGACGCCAGCAGACAAAGTCACGGCTTTGCTGACCAGACCGACGTGTCGTCCTCAAAAAAAAAAAAAAAAAAAAAAAAAAAAAACTCATTAACTCGCACATACACACATCACAGAACAGCCTTAATCCCATGTTGGCAAGCCTGCTAGTAATTTGATGTTTCCGTTAGCAACTAAGCCAAGACATGCAAAGGAAGCTCGTCCTCATTTCTCATTTCTTTAGTCACGAAGGCTTTGTGGGCTTGAAGGGAGATCAATGAATGCGGAAAGAAGCATGAAACCCTCAAATTCTGGGACCTCTGTGACCTTTGACATTAATACAAACAAAATCCTAATCCTTGTCAATCAGAACTGACATCTGATAAAGTCGGCGAACGGCAGATTAAGAAAATCTATAAAGGAACAATTCTTCATTGTATTCAGCATCTCTGCAACACGTTCAGCAAACTGTGGGTCGACTTGTCAGTTCAAACCCTAACACTTCTGCAATATGAACTAATTCTGAGCCAGAGACACTTGAATCTAAAAGCGATCTGTAACTGATTGTGACAGACAATTTAATGTAAAGCATGATGACCACTACTCAAGAGATTTGAAGGTCAGGGCACTAAAGGATTAGAGAGCGTTAAACGGGTGGATGACAGCTGAGCGGACTCGGTCGGAGTAAAACGGCGGTGGGAGGTTTGAGGGGGAGAACGTTGAATGTATCGCTCTGATTCACTAGAACCATCAGCAGAATTAAACACCACGACTCCAGATCAGCCACTCCGCTCGCTGTTTGGTTGCTGACCAGCATCTGTGCCTTGCTGAGAGAAGTCTGGATTGCGGTCAGCGTATTGAGCAACCTCTATCATCAAGCTTTGGCACGGGTCAAAATTCAAGTTTCCCTGCTGCCCTTCAAAAAGAAAATGCAGGTCGTGTGGTGATGATGCAGCCCTTTCTCCAATAAAACGTTACGTTCTAATGTGGAGTTGTTTTCGTGTGTAAAAATATAGCCTGACATTGGTTTTCTTTTTTTTTTGAACCGAGATGAGCTATGGGAAGAGTCCTCATAAGTGTGTGTGTGTGTTTTAGTGAACGTGCATAAATGTGAGACTTGGATTTTCACCACTACACTCACTCCAGTCAATCAGACACTGAAGCATGATGACAAAACTGTGGTGCTTTCACGCGTGCACGCATGCTTGCTTGTGCATGTACTGTGTGTGTGTGTGTGTGTGTGTGTGTGTGTGTGTACATGTGTGTAGCAGGTGGGTGCAGACTCAGGTCACTTCCTCTCATCCCCTTAAGAGGGGTGGGCTCATCTGTTTCAAACCCGCCCATCCCCACTGACCCCAGCCGACTCTTATTAGAACCCTGACTTGAATCGACAGTATAATCTGTTCTTACTTTTTTCTTCTATATCTGTGCAAAGATGGGAATAATGTAACAAATTCAGAAATCATATTCCTTTGGAGATAAAAATTACTAGAGTGAAAATTTGAAAAATTGCAATTTTAACAAGTGAACTCATCTACTTTGCCATATTTTTCTTCACGTATTTAGCAAAGTCTGCAAATGAGATCATTTTTCTTTCTGAGACATGCTTGAAAATGGCTTTAAAATCTACTAAACGATAAAATTGATTTATTTTTTGCTTTTTTTCTAGATATCATGCATCTTACGTCAGCTACGAGGTAGTTTTGACTTATTGTGTTTTTATATAAGCATTAAATCCATCATCTTCTTCTTTTCCTTTCGGCTTTCCCTTCAGGGGTCACCACAGCGAATCATCTGCCTCCATCTAACCCTATCCTCTGCCTCCTCTTCTCTCACACCAACTAACTTCATGTCCTCTTTCACTACATCCATAAATCTCCTCTTTGGTCTTCCTCTAGGCCTCCTGCCTGGCAGTTCCAACCTCAGCATCCTTCTACTGATATGTTCACTATCCCTCCTCTGTACATGTCCAAAGCATTAAATCCATCATAAACTTCATAATTGATAATGTATGTCATTCTATGTGAGCATTTGGTCTTGCCTTACCACCCTAAGTCCCGCCCACAGCAACCTTTAACCCCATCAGGCTCTTAGCCAATCCAAGGCACTGATTCTGTCATCCAGATTTAGCAGCACTATCTCTAGCAGAATGTTAACCATGCAGTCATGGAACGGAGGAAAAGAGTAACGAGAAAAGAGAAAGAAATAACGGGAGGATTTTAATGAATGAAAGACTGTAATCCAGACAGTGAATGACACATTAATATAAAATAATAAAACACCAAAATCATACATTTGCCCACTGCAGATTATTTTCTTCTGGATCATTTTTATATCAACACTTCAGCATGTGTTGTGTGTGACGGCCAGAAGATGTATAATTATTATTATTAGTATATATATATATATATATATATCTCACCAAAATTTCAAAATAAAACATTCAAGCGATACACCTGCTTTAAAAATTGATGTTTTGCCTGCTAATAGTTACACAGCCTTATGAAGACATGGTTGTTTAATTTTTTCGATAAACGCAGGTCTTCTTTTGGGACTATATTCCCCGGTGGAGGCATACATTCACTCCACGCTTTTTATTGAGCTTAAACGCTAAAATTACATAACTTCTAAAAAAACCTGAATACACGTCTTGTTGGTGATGATGGATTACCTATCCCAAGAATGTTTCAAGTATCAACAAGTTGATTTTAATAGCAGAATGAACTGAAACCAATGGAGGTCTGGAAGGTAGGAAAAACATTTTTAATTCACCGTTCCAGCAGTATGCTTTGTGAAATGATTGTCAGTAACGTTACGTGTACGAAAATTGAATATATTAGGCTCAAACATGCAAAATGGGTGGTATGGTGCTTTAAATAGCTCCAAAAACAAATCCCCTTTACCTTATTTTATTATTTTAATATTTAATCCCTTTTACTGTATTTTATTGTGTGCATGTTAAAGACAGCTATTGGTATTTAAAACCTCTGGCTTCCTACTTTGATAACTTTGGGGACGGGAGCCAATATCCTGCTGAGGACACACATGAATTTAGTGTATTGTGTGTGTTTTCAGCGTTAAACACGTCACGCTCTCTGCTTTATCTCCTGTCATTCCCCTGCTTGTAAATTTCTCCTTCAGCTCTCACTTTTTTTCCTCCTATCAAGTCACGTTTTCGTCCTTCGTCACCCTGCGGCTTTATGCGACACACACACACACACACACCTCCTCCCCCCTGTTTGACCCCACCTTCCTCATCTTCATCACTGCAAGGGCATCACAATGTGAATAGCCGACAAAATGCTTACACACCACACACGCACTGGTACACATACGCACTCTGTTCACTTTCCTTTCTGTCAAACCAGATAAAACCCTCGTGCACACTTAATGCAGCTACTGATGCTCGTGTTACTGGGCTGAATGGGAAGCAGCTTCACACACCAGTTAAACCAGGTGCATGTTGTTGATGGCTGCAGAGTGGGAGGTCTCAGGCTGAAGCTCGGCTCGTACCATGTGTAAACCCCTGGGCAGCCATCCAAACATGCAGGACATTGTGTTCTCAAGCTTTCTGGTGTGTGTGTGTGTGTGTGCGTGCATGCGCTCAGGGAGAAACACATGTTAAACACATACATAAACATGTCACACACTCACCGATGCAGGAGTGGACGCGGACGGTCAGCTGGGTCCGTAAAATAACACTGTGCTTCTTCCNAGAGAGAGAGAGAGAGAGAGATGCTCGTGAAAAATAATTTCACTTTTGTCAAATTGACTCAAGTCATACCAAGTGTCTTTTTCTTGATGCTAAAGAAGTGATTTGTCTTTTTTCGGTGACTTTTTATGCTTTTGTAAGCACTGAACATTGTCAAAGTTGGAAAACCTGAGACGGATGCAGCATGCTGCAAGTCACATCCAAAGCTCCTGAACGGCTCCGAAAAGCTGCAAATTTAATTTGTCCTTCACATGTAACATGTTGACATCAACCTGTAACATGTTTGAATTCACCCGCTGACATCCTGGTTAAACACGCTGAGGAAGTATAAAGACAGTGTCCATGTGTTGTAGTCCAGCGGCCTGATGCAGCCGGCCAATAAGAACACAGGGTTTTGTTACTTGTGCCAGGAAAAATATAATTTTTAATACTGAATATAACTTGTTACGATGGATTTTTTTTAATATTGCGAAGAGATCTGCATGTTAAGAAAGTTGTAAACACTCAGCAGATAAATGACGGCCTGCATCGGGTCTGTGCCCCCATGCTGATACGCATCTCTGCAGGGACAGACAGAGGAACTGCAGGAGCAGACACAACACACACACACACACACACACACGACTGTGAGTGTGCACATTCATGCACANCAGGAGCAGACACAACACACACACACACACACACACACGACTGTGAGTGTGCACATTCATGCACAGACACATTTCCAATGTGAAAACAAAATGATTTTTGCTAATGAAGGTAAAGTTTGATGGTTTCTTTAGCTTTAATCCTGCATCATTGCACTGATCCGCTGTATTTATTTCCTGCTGCATATCCAACATGAGCATCACACTCTAACTCTCTCCAAACCTGCTATCCACCAACCTCTAACACTTTATCACTGACTTCCATCACTCACACGCTGATAAAATGCCATCTAAGCAGAGAAAGCACCGCTCTGATAAGAGAAACTGCTGGAAAACACTCATGACACATAACAAGCGACAGGAACAACACACACAAACACACACCCAAACAAGTTACCAGCTGGTCTCCTTTCCCACTTTTACACAGTCTTATCAGGAAATACAAGACAACGTTAACATGAGCTGATGGGATGCTGATGGTCCTGGAAGTTTTCTCAAACATGTTTTCTAATAATCAGATTTGAATCCGACTAGGAGCTTTGTGGGGAGTTTGCATGTTCTCCTCGTGTCTGTGTGGCGCTCTGGTTTACCGGTTTACTTCCCCAAAGACATGCAGGTTAGGCACGTTGGAAACTCAATACTTCTTGTAGGTGGGAATGAAAGCATAAATAATCTGTTCAGGATGCATCCCGCCTCTCATCTAGCGACTGAGAAACGTGGATGCTAGCCGAACAGTTATGACCAGGCTTGTGGTGTGTGTAGCTGAGATGTTCAGTGTGACAAGTCTATTCATCGTTGATACTATATAAACAGAAATTATAAGACAGGCTTAGCTGGAATTGTTCATCTTCAAACAATGATGCTAGCAAGAAAAACGCCACGCCCAACAATGTGCACTACACTTCCTCCTGCGGCGTGACCTTGGTAAGAAACTCAGTTTGATTGGATGACAGACAGGCCCGTCCAATCCAACCAGTTCCCCAAGTTCTAATCCACACACACGCACACACCTTTATTCACCTGCCCATCATCTGTCACATGGGCTAACAGGCGCAGCGCACATTCAGAGACATGCCTACAAACAAACAAATGCACACATGGAAACAAGCGCACACAACACCTTACAGAGTGAACCTGTCTGCCATCACCTATCATCCCACTGCCCCCAACAGATCATCATACCAAAACTCTCCACAACACACACTGTCACACACTTGCAAATAAAGCCAGTTAACAGCTGACATATATGTGACCGCTTTGTGTGTGTAAAGGGCTTTCGGGTGACATAATGGAGTTCATGACAGCAGCGGAAAACACTTTCTGAACATAAGACTCAGACCCAAAGGAGTGTAACAGATGCACTACAGGGGGCAAAAGTATCTGGACATGCAAATATTACAACCAGACATTATTATTAAACATCTAATTCCAAAAACCATGACATGTCGCTGATTTGCTTCCATTTGGCCATGACAGCATCACTGAGGCGGGGCGCTGTCCTTGGGTGATTCAACCCAAAGCAGTTGGACGGGATTATGGCTCCATGCTGGCCAGTCAAGTTCTTGTACATTTCTTTATGAAATTCAATTTGTCATGCTAAAACAAGAAAGAATTTGGAATTGAAATTATCTAAAATAACACTGTAAAATTTCCACAGCTGTTAATAATGGGATCCTATTTATTAATGAACCCACATGGACACAGTTTTGGCCATAAAGTGTTTGTTCAAACTGGGAATTTTACAATTTCACAACTGTACATAATTTCACATTTATATAATGTTAGCCTGTTTGTGAAACTACCTGCAAAGCAGCACTATATTGCTAGCAAACACTGTCTTGTTAAAGAAACTAGCAGCTAGCGAGTTAAGAAAACTCTTTATAAAAAGAAGCTATTTAGGCTAACTGAGCTAACTCTCTCTTTGCTACAATAAGTGAGCCAAACCATAATATAAAGTAAAAAAAAACTTGTGAACATTACAAGAATATTTTCATTAGCTAGATAATTACTCAAACAATTTAGCTTGCTGGCTAGCTAGACAAGAAAAAATTAAAAAGGAGCCGTTCAAGTTAGCTAAGCTAACTCTCCTCTTGCTACAATTAGCAAAGATAGCATGGAACAATATTATCGAATATTATATCAAAATAATAGTTTTAGAAGCATATTTACATCATTTCAGCATTTACTTTCACAAACTTACTGTACAGATCATCAATTCTGATTTTAGTTAAAATTTTGATGTATATTTAGCAGGATATTTGTTCTTCAGTATACCTCCAAGATGGTGGCAGCACTGTTTCTTAAGTGACTTTTTTTTAAATTATTTATTTATTTATTTATTTTTACATCAATACACTTTCCTCACAAAAAGTATTTTTACTATAATAAAGTCAGGTAAATTTTTTTTTTTTTTTTTTTTTGGTGGCAGCTAATTCACTAACAGCCCTAAATTGAATTTAGTTATTGTTTTTCCTGTTTCCTGTTTTTTCCTGCTATGACAAGTAAAAATGTTCTCAGCTGAGAAAGATCAGCAGTGATCTGAACTGATCGCACTCTACTTTCTAGATGACGTCATGTGAAAGGGACAGCGCATCTCTCCCGTTTTCCAGAGCACTTCATACTTTCCGTAGACTTGTGCTTCCAAGATATCCAGCAGCTTGTGATTCTTCCCACTTTGGAGGAATGAAGAAACTCAGAAAACGTGTGTGTTTAAGGGAAAAAGAGGGCATAAAGGGCTCACCACTTTGTCTCAAACGATTAGAGGTGTTTTGACAGTAACATGAATGTGTGTGTGTGTGTGTGTGTGTGTGTGTGAGAGAGAGAGAGAGAGGGAGAGNCATGAATGTGTGTGTGTGTGTGTGTGTGTGTGTGTGAGAGAGAGAGAGAGAGGGAGAGGGAGAGAGAGAGAACATAGGGTTTAATATGAATTATTCTTACCCTGTGTCATCCTGCTGAAAGCCCTCCAGCTCGTCTCTTTGCTCAGCCAGCGAGGACTCCAGATCCAGATAGGTGCCATTGTGGGACAGCTGCAGCGTGCAGTCATCAAGCTGTTGAAAGAAGAGATTTTTTTTATTCTTTTACAATGTAGGCTTGGTTAAAAATCAACCTTCTGCTCTCCTTGATGCAGCACTACTCTGCACACTGAGTGAAAACAGGTCATTTCAGGTACGTGTCTCACCCGAGCAACCCAAAGGCTGGTTGTTTTGAACCGCCAGCCACAACATGGCGGATGCTGGCCAAACGCTGTCTGCTTAGCCTCGTGCTTTGTGGGTGTGTGTGTGTGTAACAAGTGTATTCCTTGATGATCAACATGTCAGAGAACTACAGGTTTAATCAAACACGACATTCAGGGCAGTTCAGGACCCATCAGTTTGTTTTATTTGCTGCATTTCTCTTGGTGCAACATGTCCTCCCTGCTATATTACAGTATAAAATTGAAAGAAACTAACAAAAAATCATAATATGCCCCTTTAAAATGAGCTTAACAGGCACAGAATTTACACAAATTCAATTCAATAGAATTACCATTGAATTAAACTTAGGGGGGGACCATATTTGTGCAAATTTGGTCAATAGCTCAAAATCTGCATTTATTCCTAAAAAAGGAAGGAAAATATGATCGAGCACTTGGGGTTGAAGAGTGGCAAGTGAAATACTGCACATGCTCAAAGTTCCAGGCTGGGGTGTGATGTACGTACATTAACTACCCACAGGAATGACATCAGTCTCTGAGGCCACAGTTTTCACGCTCCCTTACGATTCCTCTGCATCTTCTTTCACACCCGTTTTTATACAATTTGAGGTTACAAAAATAAAGCAGTTTTACAGGTCAGGAGGTAATAACAAGAGTGCATACTGTGAAAAGAGAGAGACGCGGCGAAACTGTTTCAGCATTACAAATCTGTTAAGGGAATTAACTAGTAGAGATGTAGCAATAAAGCCTGCAGAGCATGAAACCAAACCGGAGGGGGGGACAGAGAGAGAGAGAGAGAGAGAGAGAGAGAGAGAGAGGGAGGAGATTTGGCTTTTAAACAGTGCATTAAAATGCCAGCGCTGAGAAATATGACATTTTAATATTGTGTGCATGCACTGGTGTCTGTGTTTGCACAAGTTTCCATGGATGAGAATATAAGGTATGTATAAATTGTCCTTGCATCAGCTCCCATATACATAATTCATGCATTTCCCTCAAAAACACTTAGGCAAGAACAGTACGATCCTGTCGCAACTCTGCTGGCCGCATGGCATGAACTAAGGTAGCACTGCAGGACGGCCTGCGTCAGAAGTGGCCCAAGATGCTGTGTAATGAGAAACCCTGCTGAGTTTGAGACCAGGTGCATGGTAATATATCCTAACGTCATTGGCATTGATGTTTATGAGTACAGTCACAAGCTGATAGCAGGTGCAAGGAGCCGTCTAAGAGTCAACTTATTAAAAGTGGCATCCATCATCGGGTTTTTGCAATTAAAATGTGAACTTATTGTTAAAGATGCTGATGTGTTAAAGGACTATACCACACATTTTGCATGTTTCAGCCTAATATATTCAATTTTCATACACATAACATTAATCATTTCCCAAAGCATACTACTGGAATGGTGAATTAAAAATGTTTTTCCTACCTTCCAGACCGCCATTGGTTTCAGTTCATTCTGCTATTAAAATCAACTTGTTGATACTTGAAACATTCTTGGGAAAGGTAATCCATCATCGTGACTAACACGTGTATTCAGGTTGTTTTTTTTTTTAGAAGTTACATAATTTTAGTGTTTAAGCACAATAAAAAGCGTGGAGTGAATGTATGCCTCCACCGGGGAATATAGTCCCAAAAGAAGACCTGCGTTTATGGAAAAATTTAAAGGACCATGACTTCATAAAGCTGCGTAACTATTAGCAGGAGAAACATGGATTTTTAAGGTGGGTGTATTGCTTGTATGCTTGATTATGAAAGATTAAGAGATTTTGCAAAATATCAGGAAAGCTGAAATACGGGTTTTATCCTTTGAGAAATGACTGTCAGTAATGTTATGTGTATGAAAATTGAATATATTACGCTCAAACATGCAAAATGGGTGGTGTGGTCCTTTAATGGGTGAGTGAGATTAGAGTTGTGCTTTAAATTAGCATTTAATGCTTCTACTATCTAGCCTGGCCCCTGTCACTTTGCCAAATGGGCCCCTGGCAGTCCAGTCTAGCTGCATGACGACACCGTCAGACCAGCAGAGACTCAGATCACAAGACAGACTGCAACTATCTGTCTTTCTCTCTTGGAAACAGAGAGCCGGACGGACTCACAGCCTAAATATAACCTTGCTATATTTATTGTGCTATGAGGCAGCATGCACACAGAGGTCAGAGGTGGGTGTGTCCGAGCAGCTGGGAGAATAAGGGGGCACTGCCAAGGCCAAGCAGCTACAAGGAGAATCAAAGCGGGCCGTCATTGTCATGTTGCCTTTGCAGTGCTACGCTAACCTGTAACCTCGGTGCCCTCTTGTTTTCTCACAGCAAGTTTACACTACAACTATTAGATGCATTTAAAATTTTAATTACTACTCTGTTAGGCTCATGAAAAGGCTGTCCTATTCCAAGTAGTCCACTTACGGAACAATTCTGATTTATTCTACACCAGGAAGGTAACAGCTAAAGTTTATTTCTGCTTGTATAAGGCTACATTTAGTGGATCCAATTTTTGAGCAGGTTTTGTTAGCATTTTTGTAGCTTGATGCAACTCTGGATTGAGAGAATGGATACCTCTGCAGTGTTGCACAATTAAAAATAAAAAATAAAAAGAAATGATAAATCAGCATCAAAATACAAAGAACTGGGTAGAAAAACCATGCAGATGGCAAATGATTTCTGCAGGATAAATAAATTCTGTGTGGGAATATTAGGACTTTGCACAAGATTATACTGTTTTAGGAATTATAAGCCAAAACGTAAAGCTACTTATGAGTGGTCCCATGGTGGTGCTCCAAATATCCTGCTAATTAAAACCCTAACCCTAAACAAATAAATGGGACCTAAAACCTAAATTTAGAAGAGGTCATTAAAAATATAAACTAAATGGAAAAATATTGAAGAACCACAGAAGGCATTCTGGTCCTGATATTTTCATGGCCCTTCTTCAGCTCAGGCCCCGATAGTCAGCACTTGTATTTCACCCGATATGTCATCATTACACGATTGTTTGGAGTCAAAATAGCCCATGAGATCTGGTAAATCTCAGACTAACATTTGATCAAGTGTAGGGGGGCACTGGGGGGGATTAATCATGCCGTGTCCCAGTTTCCTGGTTCTTAAGAAGAAAAAGACAAAACACTTCTAGCGCCCAATCTGTCAGCATTATTCAACACTGTGATCAATAATCCACCAATACTTCAGCAGATGGCTGAGGCTTTCATCATCACTTTGAAAATACTGTTTCACACGTCACAGCAGGGAACCTCAACACCACCACCACCTCCTCCTCTGACCGCTGGCTTTCTTCTGCTGCTCAGCTTCATCCACTTGTTACTCAATCATGAAAATACTGCTTGGACAGTGAAAAATGAGCTGCTGACCACTTTGTAACATAATGCAGCCTCTAAAGAGATTCTCTTTCCTAAAACACTTCTTTGGAGTAATCGGAGTAATAACAAAACAAAACACATCATGCTGGACGGAGCTGGAAGAGAGGCGGCTCCAGAAAGAACCACAAGCTCTTCACACTCAAGGCTCCGGTCCAGGCCAGGGAAACACTTAGTGGCTATATACTTTACACTCATTTAATCAAATTCTCCCAGAAGAGGAGGCAGAGAAGAGGAGGGTAGGGGAATAATTACTTCCACGTTAAAACAACACCAAGCCTGCTGGCGATCGCAGTGGGACGATTGTTAACGACGCCCTTACGTAAGTGAGACGATGACTTTTTAAGAACTTTTATGTTTCAGGATCAGAGCCGCAGAGGATTGGACACTTTGAAGAGACTAGAGGGTGTGTTCTGCGTGGCTATTAAATCTCTGAACGTTGCTTTAATGGAAACACTTTGGTAATGAAATACAAGTTGAGCTGTGAAGTCTGGGCTTTGTTGTTTTAAGGGGAATGGGAATTTCTCCCTGCAAAGCTGCATGTTTGATGACGGCGTAGCTTCTGCGTTGAGCTGAATCTTTATCTTACCTCTTTTTCATGAACTTTTCTCAACGCTTAAATTAGTTACGTATTTAAGTCACTGATCTTTACTTTTAAATCGGAGGTTCTTATCAAAAGCAAGAAGCACGAGGAGGTCAAGGTTCTGATAAATGATGCAGCAGCAAGAATAAGTTGGTTAGATTTCTGAATTAATTAGTCATCAAATGTGATCTGATCATCACCAAAGCCACAATAATAGACAAACACATTCTGCCTGATCTAATGACTTGCCAACAATATTCATTCAAACTCCAGCCTGGTAAAAATATCTTGTTCTTAAAGAGCAACTTAACATCAAATCCACTTTTTTTTTTTTTTTTTTTTTTTGAGTTATTAAATTATATGTGAAGTCACTTAATACACTTAAAATTTATTCTGGTGCAATGTGAAACGAAAGCATGGCCATTTTAAAGGCCATGCTTTCTGTTTTTTCACTGAAAATGCACAGTGTTGCTGCCCTCCAGATCTCAAAACGAGGCATCCAAGACGTTGCTATGTACTTCATGACCCTATAGCTAGTGGCTACATCATTTCTGCTTCGATTCAGGCCATGCCTCTCTATCAAGGCATATAAAAACAAAAACTGAAGCTCTCATAGTGTGGAGAGTTGATGCTGAGTGACAGTAGAAACTGAGAAACACAAGATTGATATTCTAGAGATTCTCTAATGTTGGCTAGATTAGCATTTGGTAGCTTGAAAATCCTGTACATCTCTGAACAGAAGGTAGGGCTACTTTTTGACTATATAGCATGACACCAGGAGATCTTGTGAATGAGAATGAGTTGGTCGAGTTTTTTGAATATACGAAGGAGACATGGTCAAGTGAAAAAAAAAAGGAGTATTTAGTCGTTCTTTAACAACTAGTAGAAACCTTAAAGCAGCACTAACCTCCAAACATTTCCTGTAGTTGCTGATCAGGCTTGCATGGCTTCATTTCATCAATATTTCTGGGATCTCTTAAAAGAACAGCACCCTTCAGGACATGCCACCACATTTACAAAATCTGGATTCTGACTCGGTGACTCCAAAACATTAATTTTGTTAAATTTCTTGCCTTTTTTTTTTTTTTTTTGNTTTTTTTTTTTTTTTTTAGGGCAAGAGACCTCTACAACCCACAACTTCAATCCCTTGCCATTGATTGGAACACCTGTCATCAATTAGCTTCTAGAGAAGCCATTACCTCAGAGGTTCACTTCCTTTTAAAACCTAGACGTGAATGTTGAATTATTTTCAGTGTTGTCAAGAAGAAAGGGTTTGCTGACCTGACCTGAAAGCCTTTCTTGATTTGTTTGCTTCGGTTTATTTCTCTATTAAAATCAGATGTGATGGCCTGGAAGAACAAAGTGATGATCTCTTGTGTAGATGTGGAAAAGAGATGTGGGACTTCTCTGTTGAGCAGGTTGGACAAGTTTGTCCCTGGCTGCTCAGATTAACTTGTGTTTGAGCGTAGAGTCAGAGAGGTAGAAGTGGAGATGGAGGAAGAGATCAGGAAAACCACAGCATCCAAAGTGAGGAGAACAAAGAGTCAGACAGATCCAGACCCCAGCCACAGGAATTCTGGGACAAGTGAACTATACTTTATGTTTAGTCCAGCCAGCCAAACAGAAGCTCCACCATCTCAACATAATAACACAGTAGATTTGTCTTTTCTGAGAGAGGAACAAGTCATAGAGAAAGAAAGACTGCGAAATAATTCAAAATTCAGCTCAGTAAAATACCATCAACTCAGCAGCTCTGACAGTTTCCAGCTCGTGACTGACCGACCCACTCGAAGCGACATTCAAGCCTTTTAAACGTCAGCTTTTAGATCTATTCCTATAATCTATATCGAAGTGCAACATTCAGCTGCCGTTGCACTCAGCCGTCCTCCTGATGTGAATAAAATTACAAACACGAGTGCGAGCTGTGCCATCTGTCCATGTCTACGTTGTAATCATAAGCTTTTCTGTGCTGTAGGACATTTTTCATTTGTTTTGTGGCTTTTAAAGATGGGATGGCAAAAGAGCTTCTGGTCTGGAAAACCACTCTGCTGTTGAACACAGATTTACTGTCAGACATTTGTGCCACGAGTCCATTTTTAATAGTTTTACCTTTTATTGAATTTGTCTTTTACTAACAGCTAGAATAGAATAGAATAGCTTTATTGTCATTATACGTAACATATAATGAAATTACAGGTGCTT
>VXCM01002056.1:6149-93617 GCA_014773175.1 Lucifuga dentata
CGTGTGTGTGTGTGTGTGTGTGTGTGTGTGTGTGTGTGTGTACATTCTCTCTACTTATGCACCAAACACAAATTCAGCTGTGGTGAAAAGCGGCGTCGTGCTCTTTGCCGTCCACGTGTAATTTCTAATGAAAACATTTTTCTCTCTGCCTGTTTTATGCCACAATCATCTGTCATTTCAGGAGCTGTGGAGAAACGCTCCATTATCCAAACTCAATCTCTCTCCTCCCGTCTGCAGCGTCTGAGCACGAAACACACCAGCAGGGGATTCACAGCACACACACACACACACACACACACACCTTCAGCTGAAAGCCAGAATGACAGATTTAAGGACGGCCGCTCTGCAGCCAAAATGACAAAAAACACTTTTTCATGTCAGACAAATAATACTGTTTCTGCAGCAGCTGATTGTGATTTATTACAGCAGCCAATAAAAACCTGTGTTAATTCTCTATAAAACAGTGTATTGTGGGAGAAATGAGGGGCGCTATAATGGAGTGTGATTAATCACATTACAGAGACATGGTGTGGTGACGACACACACACACACACACACACACAGGTTATTATCCTGAGTCATAACTGTCAACAGAACAGTAGATGACACTGAGTTACTGGACTGACTGGCTTCATCAGGACACGATATATATAACAATAAAACATAAATGAAATTAGTAATGTGACATGGAGGTTCATGTTTGTGTCACATCAAATTAATTTTACAGTTATATACATCAAATGTGTCATTTCTAACGTATAAAGTCCTCGTAGTGTTTTTTTTTTTTTTTTAAATCCTCATTACAATGATTTGTTGATGGTTTTGTGATGCATAAAGATTTTTCTACATCCACTGGAAATAAAACATTTTCTGTATTGCAGAACAAACTCATTTATCGTAAATATTCATTTATCATTTTACGTGATTTATGTATTGTATTTTTGTAAAAGATGAGTGGATCATGTTCTGTGGAGAATTCTCCATTTTCTCTATTTTCAGTCAAATTCACTATCAAATCCAGTGACATTTTTTAAACATATTTCCACATTAAATCTTCTTGCAAATTTTCCAACTTCGAGTCACTTTTACCAAACTCTAACCCGAAATTCCTCGTGACACGGCTATGATTGTTTTAGGTTGATGCTGCGGTCGTCCTGGCAGCATCGCAGCACTGCAGAGAGGAGAGGAGGAAGAGGAGGTGAAGTCTGGTGCTGTGATGCCATCTATTGGAGCAGCGGCTGCCTCTATAACAGGAGGAGACGGAGAGGAAGAACCTCTTCACAGCAAAACGCTCAGAGGCACAGAGCCACAAAAAGGGTAAAATTTAGCCAATTAATGGGTGAGTAACTAAAACTGATGTCATTTCTTGACAGATTTTCTACATGGACAATTAAAATGTACATCTTAAAGGAAACTGGGAAAAAAATAATGGAAAATCTGAAAATCAAAATATTTATATAAATTATGTGGAGATTTTTAAGAAGAAAAATGGATGTGTGTTGTTGAATTAATGTTGCTTTTGGTGAGTTTATAGATTAATAAATATCCAGGATGGAAATATTCCATTTCAACTGGAGAAATAAAATAATAGTCATTTAAGTCAGTGAACTGATTATCAGTGGGATTTTTGCTGGCAGGAAAACAAAATGATCTTTTGCTGTGTGATTAAAGAGGAAAAAAGATGCTAGATTTTTAAAAAAAAATAATTAAAAATTAAAACATCCGGCTGTGCATCTTTTCCTACTAAGAACATTGCTAACTGTGTCACAGATAGTTTCAAAATATGAACATTTCCTTTAATCGCAATTTACAAAGACAAAATCCTGACAGAAAATATGAAAAAAAAAACTACTTTATAAATACATTTTAGTTCAGAACTGATAATAATCTATATTCTTTACTGAAACTCTTCACACTGAAATTTAACTGATTTGTGTTTTTGACTAATGCGAATGAGAATGGATGATATTTTGTGTCTTTACTGAATATGTTGTTAAATGAATAGTTTTTATTTTGCCAGCAAAATGACAGTAAAAGCAAAGTGGATTTCAGTGCAAAAGACTCATTAAATATGAGTTTCCTTTTCCACAACTTCTGAATTGAAATTGATTTCTGCAATAAATTATTTTGCTATATTTTCTGATTTCATCTTCATGCCAATAAAAGATGAGTATTTGTTTGTCCTGACTGTGTTCTGAAACAGAATGGTGGTATTTTGTGGGACTGAAACCAGATTAAAATCAGCTGATAAGACTCACTACATCCACTCATACCTCTATGAAGAATTAATTCACAAAGATATGACTGTGCAATAAAATGAATAAATAAAAATTGCAAAAATCAATCAAACTGATTTCCACATTTAATTGCATATTGTTTTTCAGGTAGGAACCTCAACACTGACCGATATCTGATATATAAAAGCACAATATAACCCAATATTATCAATCCAGCCCATATTTAAAAGGAATAACCCAAATTTACCAGGACTGGAACATTCACGCTGCAAATGGTTTATACTGGTTTGTATTTTTTTTAAATTACCTCGAAAAAAAAATCAGAATGCGTATTTTCTGACTGCAGCCAGTATCGGCATGGTGTGTATGTTCCAGATTCCTCTACATGCAGTATGAATGTGTTGGTTCTAAGACTTCTGTGCTGTGATTAAGTTCCTCTGTGTGGTGGAGATAATGAAAACGATCCTCTTGTTCTCCCTCTCTATATCTTACCTCTTCAGTGGCTCCCTTGCTCTCTCATCTCTTTATTCACTGGGGTTTTACTGCAGGGGGCACTGATAGCACATTGCTGATACACACAGCACACACACACACACACACACACACACACACACACGCACTCACAAACACACAAAATGCCAGAGAATGTGGCAAAAACAGAAGGGCGGAAATGCTCGAGTGGTTCTTCAATCCACCTCCAGGTTCTCGACGTCAGGTAATCTGCAAGATTTCAGTTGAACATGAGTGTCATGTTCAAAAACTCTGGTTGGAATGTGAGTCAACGAGAAAAAATTCATGGATCTAAGATGTGCAGATTCATGGATCTAAGATGTGCAGGCGGTAAAAATGAGTGATTGTAAAATGAGAAAGTGAAGCTGACGGTCACAGGGAGCAAGGACGAGGAAGCGATGAAGCAAAAGAGAAGATGAACCGAAATCAATTCAAACCCCTTAACGTTTTGATGCAGGGGCGGAAAGTAACGAATTACATTTACTCTCGTTACTGTAACAAAGTGGGGGTTTTTCTGTACTTGTACTTTTTCAGTAACTTTTTTAAAAGGTAACTTTACTTTTACTTAACTAATTTAAAGTATGAGTATTGCACATTTTAACTGACGTCCTTTCTTCTTTTCCTTTCGGCTTTCCCTTCAGGGGTCACCACAGCGAATCATCTGCCTCCATCTAACCCTATCCTCTGCCTCCTCTTCTCTCACACCAACTAACTTCATGTCCTCTTTCACTACATCCATAAATCTCCTCTTTGGTCTTCCTCTAGGCCTCCTGCCTGGCAGTTCCAACCTCAGCATCCTTCTACCGATATGTTCACTATCCCTCCTCTGTACATGTCCAAACCATCTCAGTCTGGCCTCTCTGACTTTATCTCCAAAACATCTAACATGCGCTGTCCCTCTGATGTACTCGTTCCTGATCCTATCCATCCTCGTCACTCCCAAAGAGAACCTCAGCATTTTAGTCTCTGCTACCTCTAGCTCTGCCTCCTGTCTTTTCCTCAGTGCCACTGTCTCTAAGCCATACAACATCGCTGGTCTCACCACCGTTTTGTACACCTTTCCTTTCATTCTTGCCGAGACTCTTTTGTCACACATCACACCTGACACTTTTCTCCACCCATTCCAACCTGCTTGCACACGTTTCTTCACCTCTTTTCCACACTCTCCATTGCTCTGGACTGTGGACTCTAAGTACTTAAAATCCTCCACCTTCTTTATCTCTATTGCTCTGGACTCTCCATTGCTCTGGAATTTTAACTGACGTCCTTTATAGAGCAAAAAATAAAAACAACAACAAAAAAAAAAAACCAATCTCAGATGTAAAAAAGCACGGTGGAACTGTAGCAGCTGCAATAAAATAAAGCCATAGACGCGATGCTAAAGATGGAGAGAACGAGCTCAGAGGACCAGAAAACTGACAAATTAGAAGAAAACAATCCCTGGCCACATTTAAGTGACCAGTTTAGCTTTATAAAGAAAAAAAGCACAGCTACATCATGCAGTGCAAACTTTGCTCAATGAAAAATATGGAGTTAGCGGCTAATCAGAACTCAGCATCAAACCTGCATGCAGAGATAAGTTAGCTAACTTTATCCTGTTAATTATTCATACTAGTCACTAGCTTTTCCAGCATCTATGTCCAAAATAATATACTTTCACTTGTTTCTGGGTTGCAGTTTTGCTAGCTACTGAAAAATGCACACGTTAACGTTGATTAAGGGAAGCTACTGAGCTAACTGACCTTAGCGTTAGCATGTGTTAATTGACCTTAGCGTTAGCATGTGTAGGATGGGCAGTTTCAGTGTGGAATTTTTATTAAATGTTTGTCTTGTTAGTCAATTATAATGGTTAAATTGATTAGATTTAAAATTAAAATTAGATTGTTACATAAATGAGGCAATAAAGCTGGAAAAACAAATTCAATCTTCTTCTCAAAATGAGCTGCTTATAACCATAATCGTTGTTTTGATCATCAGTGTGAGACAATGTGCAGTTTTCAGCGAATAAAATGATTCAACTTCAACTCTTTATCCAATCTACCCCAACAAAAACAGCCTGTTAAATTTTAGAAAAATTCAAAAGCATCAGACTTAGCAAATGTGTCCTTAAATGCATCAAAACACATTTAGCCATTATTTCAATTAACAACCTTTTGAGCTGAAAATATCTTTACACTTAATTTTTTAATGTCTACTACTATACTAATTCTGAAGATTTGGACTGATGTCACTAAAAGACGAGATTCAGCAAAACGCAACTTCCAAATAACTGAATGGAGAAAAAAAATATTGATTCTAACTCCAAACGGACTCGAGACTCTTGCTTTCACGGTGTATTTTATGGTCATTTCATCCTGTGATGAAGGTCAGGATTAAGTCAATTATACTATGCAGATATAAAATACATTGTCAACTCAGTCCCTTATTTCCCACTGTCCTTAAATGCAGCATTTAGTAGATTTACTGATAGGGGAATGAAAGATCTATTCAGGTATCTGTCGTGTGTGTGTGTGTAAATGTGTGTATTAGTGTGAGTTTTCACAACACTTTTCTGTGGCGTTCCAGTTCAAGGCTCGATGCTGAATAGCGCACATGAGGTTCTCACAGCGAACCAATAGCAGCGCGATGCCGCTGACCTTCTCTGCAAGGCTGCTGCTTTCTTTCACGAATATTTCTCATCTAACACACTTAATAATCTGCTTCACTGAAAGAATCTGCAACACTGACATCATATGTGGGAATAATAATCAGGGAAATATTGCTTTCTGTGTTTGGGGGATTTAGCAAATGAGACTCAACTCTGATGTGGATCCATGAAAATACTCAATGTTATTATTTTTGCAGGATTGCCAAAGGATGCTGATATGACATCAGACAGGCGGTTTGCTTATAGAACGTACATGTTAAGCTGTAAAGTTGCTGCTTAAAACTTTACATTATGAGAAAATCGGTTTATACACATTTCCATGTTCTTATTTCCATTTAGGGATCTATTTTAAAAACCTTTGTTATGCTTTCATGTGCAAAAACAGCTTCTTCAACTCCCTTTGCTGCAGCACTGTTGTGCACACTGAATGGATATGGGCCATTTTTGGTATTGGCTCTTTAAAGGACCATTCCAGTGATTTTGCATGTTTGAGCCCAATAAATTCAACCCAACCCACATACACAATACAGGCTAGCAATACATAACTGCCAAACGTTTTCCAAAACATTACTGGAGCAGGAAAATTTTGAATTTTTTTCTTGCCTTCCAGACCAGCACTGTTTTCAATTCATCCCAATATGCTACAAAAATCAACTTGTAGAGACTTGAAACGTGCTTGAGATAGATAATCCATCAGAGCAAACAAAATGTTGACTAAATTTTTTTATTGAAGTTAGTTAATTTAACCGATCCAATGCTCATTCAGTATGGAGAGACAGAAGAAAATGTATGACTCTACTAAGGGGTGTCGACCCAGGAGAAGACCATTTTTACCATGAAATTAAAATGACTGTGTCTTCTACAATCGTGCATAAGTTTAGCACGAAAACCGTTAAATTTTAAAGTGGATGTATCACCTCAACATTTGATTTTAAAAGATTAGAGCAGGGGTACTCAATACAAATCTTAAGGGTCCACAAAGAAAATTTTCAATAAGACAAAGGTCAGTTTATTAAGGTCAGTTAAGCCAGGGTCAGATTAGGATCCTAATTTTTCCTGGGAATTTAAGATGTCTCTGCTGCAGAGTCTTTGCGTTGCAGCGACGTCTCGCAGATAATACAAATAATTCATATGAAAAGTATATGTTCAGTCTGGAGACAGTTGTGGTTCGGTCCGGATCAGGACCAGAGTCCGGACTTTGAGGACGACTAGATTGGAGGATTTGGCAAAATAACACAAAACCTGAACTACATTTTTTTAATTCGCAAAAGGATAGGCAGTAACAGCAGTATTTACTGGGCTGAAACATGCAAAATTACCAGTATGGTCCTTTAAAGCCCCCCTGCGAAAACCCTGCTATAGTTCTGATTGGCCAGCTGCGTCAAGCCTCAGCTGACAACACCAACAAATTGTAAAACACACTCCCTCACTAGCTTTGCACTAACCAGGTGTGAGGCAGGTAAATTCGACATGTTACACAAGTAAATGAAATCAAAATCAAAGCTTTCTGGGCGGTTCAGATTGATGGGTTTGTGTTACTGGATTCATCTCTATAGGTGTGAAACTGTGGGAAAATAAAGTCATATTTTTAATTATTGATCCTATCCTGTATACCCTAAAACACAAACAGGAAATAAGTCATTATAAGTGAGATTTGTAGAAATATCATGTTAATGTTAAATCTAAATCTTGATGGGAGAGCACAAGACAAACATGTCAGAAGCTGAAAATTTCAACTGAATTTCCAACATCCAAGTTTCAGTGGAACACGGCATCAGTGTTTACTTCAAGGCGTATTTACAACTGTACTATTCTAATAGTAAACTATACTTTTATTCTTTTTTACTAGTACTTATTACTGCTGCAGTATGTTTCTCTCTTTCGATATAAAGACGTGGAGGATCTGCAGCAACATGACAAAAACTGTCCACTAAAGCATCTTCATTATGTCCTGAGCAATTTAATCTCTCGGTGGCCCTCCTTTGGGTCCAGAGCCGGTGGTTGGAACCCGCTGGCGTGCTGCGGGAGGTGACNGGTGGCCCTCCTTTGGGTCCAGAGCCGGTGGTTGGAACCCGCTGGCGTGCTGCGGGAGGTGACGGCCGTGGATGGCGAGGCCACTGGGTCTATCTGATAATTGACTGTCAAATAAAGGGCTGTTCCTCTCTGGAGTCCTCTCTGACACCCACATCAATCTATCCTCGCTTAGAGAAGGCCGAGCCCAACCCTTNCCCCTCCATCCTGCCATTCATCCATCCACCACTTCATCCCTCACACTCCTCCTGCTCTCCTTTACACCCAATTATCTGTCCATCTATCTATCTATTTATTGGCCCTGACCATTTATCCCTCAGCCTCTCTCCCTCCTTCTCTCCATCCCATCAACACCACTTCTCTTGACGTGCTAACAGCTGTTTGACAGTAATGGCTCTAAAAGCAGAGTGGGGTGCCACTCAATGTGTGTGTGTGTGTGTGTGTGTGTGTGTGTGTGAGAGAGGGGCCTTGAGGACTGAAGAGGGTTCCACACGCTGTCATTGACAACAAGCAATGGCTCATAGGCACAAGCACACACACCTGTACGCTCACACACACACACCAATCAATATTAGGTGTGTGTATTCAACTTCACATCTGGCATGTCAATGCAAGAAAAGTGATGAAAATGTGCTCTTATCTAAGGAAAAAGCTACTTATTGCACCGACATGTTTTACTGAACCATCACTATAATTGCATGTCAATGAAGGACTGCAGCTAAAAACATTAATGCATGAAGCTTGTGTGTGTGTGTGTGTGTGTGTGTGTGTGTGTGTGTGTGTGGGTACTGTTTGGTCAGTAGAACACAACTGTTACACCAAGCCACTGACATTGTTTTTTTTGTGCTTTTATATATATGTGTGTGTGTGTGTGTGCGCGCACGTGTGTGTATTGTGATGCTGTCAGCTTTCTGTGTGATTATCCAAAGCCTTGTCCACTGCCTCATCACCACCATTAGTTACACACACTGACACTTGTGCCGCTGCTGCTTAGCGCTAACACACACACACACATGCACGCATGCATGCACACACACGTGCACACACACAAACATGCTTTGACTTCTCTCATCTTTCTTTTTTCATGAACAGTCCTGCCTTCTCGCTTTTCCAGCTCATAATTTTTATCCTCACTTCATCAATAAACACACACTGATCAAATTTAATTTTTGCAGAATAATTTCAAATTTTTCTTTTTGTATTCAGAGATGTTAAGAAAGAAAAAAAACAGAAACCATACACAGCAACAGAACAAGACTAAGTAAGGAGTACGAAAAATTGCAAAAGACAGATTAACAGCAAATACTATAATGTATAAAAAAAAAAAACCCAAATGTATGGTAAAGCTACAGATTTATTCATTTAATTCTCTCTCTCTCTCTCTGATTAAATGTTTACCAATTATTGGTAACGACTATCCACATTGTTATTTAGGTGTCCACCACTTTTGTTGCCCAGTGTGTTTCAGTGGTTTGAGTAACATCCACTAATAAAGTATAAAAAATGTAAATCGCATCATTTAGGATTTTGTAATATCAGGGTTCTTTTAGCTATATTTTGCCATTAATATTTGGAAAAGAGACGTTTCTTTGAAAATATCTACATCTAAACATGAGTTGATGCTTTTCGCTGAACTGAATCTGACAGTTTTGTTATGTTATAAATTAACTCCAAACAATTGTCATGATTTTTAATTTTTACCCATTTTTTCATTTAAACTCTATATAAAGATAAATGCAAAAAATAAAGAAAAGCCTTCCAGACTTCTAGAGTGTCAACAGCTTCATGTAGAATCAGTGGCGGATTGTGTTTTTACACTTACACCTTCAGTGCTATCCTACTGCAATTAAACCACCTTCTAATAACCTCATCATGACACTAGGGCTATAGGCTGCTGTTATTCAACATAACCACCCCATATTCACACATATTACATATTCACATATCATATTCACATATTGACAGAACCTTTATCGAGTGGAATAAAGTGATTTAACATGAGGATCAACACCTATGTCAATTACAACACACTAACAGCAGAGACATGAATCAGTGTCATTACCAAAGAAACAAGAACAAACTCACAACAACCATCACATTTACTCATATGACCAGCAAGTTAGCAAAAATGCTGTAAAACACAAATAACACAATCAGATTCAACAGGCTTCTCCACAGATTCCAGCCACATAAAAATCCATCAGACTTACCAAAGCTGCTCATCATCTGAAGACAAAGTCCATCCTCCTTTCTGTCTTTAGAAAGACTTTAACCACACGGCTGTACATTATCGGTGCGTTTCAGTTCCAAAATGTGAAAAAAAGCATTGTAAATCCATTTCTTCTCCTCCTTCAGCCATTGCGCTTTAAAAAACAACAGGACAAAGTAAAAATCTAAACAAAAAATCTAAAGCACTACATCTAAAAATCTAAACGTCAAGGAAGAAAGTTTAAATAAACATTAATGCTCCGTTACGTGCTAGCTAGGTTTACTTCAGTTAGCTAAGCTAACCGGCTCTTTTCTTCTTCTGATGATGAATTTCTGGCAGGCTGTTTAGCTGTTAGCATAATGCTGTACTCCGATGAAGTAGGCCAAGGCNTGATGAATTTCTGGCAGGCTGTTTAGCTGTTAGCATAATGCTGTACTCCGATGAAGTAGGCCAAGGCCAGCTAGAAGGCCCTGACGTGTAAAAGAGCATGCCCAACATGGCAAACTCGAAATCTGTTTGGTTAAAGAATATGACAATCAACAACATCGTCCCATTTGCTTGAATAGCAGAGGGGATTCACTGAGATTCTGAAGGCCTCAGGCTAGATTTTTTTACCCGGAGACAGCACAGGGGGAAAATCTGATTGGATAAAAGCTCTAATTTCTATGAGCTGCACTGGAAGCAGCAAACCTGAGGGAAAGAGTAGCGATGAAATGACGTTAACAACAAAACTGATGGGAACGAACTTTGTAAAATACATATAGCATTAATTAAAATATATTTAATTATAAAAACATAATTTGATGATTCTGACAATCTCTAGGCCAGCAGAGAAGGCTTTGCTGGGCCCTGACTGCCCACCACTATGTAGAATACGATGGTGAATTTAGTTTTTGTTTGCACACAAGAATATCATTTTTTGAAACTGGTACCCAAATTAGTAAAAGGAAAACAAATCTGTTCAAAATTATTTGAAAGCATCTGTTGTTTTAGGTTTTTTTTTTATCCTTGTTTTGTGTAATTTAGGAAGCTGAAGCTGTTATAATGTCTCACATTAAGCATTTATACCTGCGAAGCCTCAAAAAGTCTCTGTCACTTTAAAAGCCTTTCTGTCTGCCAGGTCTGTTTATTTCTGATCTGTTTGCCTTAAAAAAATGTTTTATAGTTTTAGGTTTTATGTTTTAGGGTTTTCTTTTTATAGTGATTATAGTATAGTGCATTTACAGCAGCATTAGTTTGAGTTGTTACTTGTAGGATGACGCAACAGAGATTTGTCTTCTGAAGGAGAAGAAAAAAGGTACACTCACACACATACACAAACAAAAACATTTGTGATCTACATGACTAGGGGAGGAAAATGCAAAATATTTCCTGTAAAAAGAAAAAAAAACTAATAAAGCTTTAAAAAAAATGCCAAAAGTCTGAAGAATAATTGTGGCAGATAACACAGTTTGTGATTAACATAATCCTGAAACTTCTGTCCTGAGTAAACATGGCAGATATATTGTCCTTATACATGCAGAAATTAAAGATCTGGTGGATTTGCAGAGGATTAAAATAACATTTTTGGGATTTATTACAAATCTCAGACAGAATAAAGCTTTTCTGACACTAGCCCTCACCTTAATTTTGACCCGTTCTCCACTTTCATCCTTACCATGGAACACTTCCTGATTTCTGATCAGCTGGAAACTGACTGGATGTAACAGGAGGTTTTGCTCCTCTGTTCCTGCTCTGTCCATAATGCAGCGTTGAACACTCATCACCTCACTAACCCTCATTACCGTATCAGGACAAGACAATAGGGACTAATTAGCAGCACCAGGCCTGCCGGGGTCCAATCTGAGGTGTCTCATCTAGATAGCAGGTATTAATGTTTGAGTTTTTCCATCCTCATCCACTGATACCACCCTGTAAGCTTCTCCTGCTCTCATTGCCTTATCGCCTTAAGACAATACCACACCGATTCCTGCACCTCCACCTGAGATATTCACCGGTCATCCATTACACCTAAGACTCTAATACACAACTGCCAAATTTCACCGTAACCCCACAGTATCCTCATTACCTTATCTCGCAGAGACAAAGCGGAGCAGACGTAGCTTTACTTAGTTTAAGGTCTGACTGATTGACTTTGCTAGCTTTTGGATTAGCTGCAGGGCTAACACAGCTCCCGGGCCAAGGTGAGAGCTGTTTTAATGCAGGAGCTTTGGGGCAGAATGCTGCCTAATTTCACTTTCTATCGCTGCGAGCAGAGGCTTCAGAAGGTTCCAGAGAGCCACGAGGAGCAGCGGCTAAGACAAAGTAGCTGGAGGTTAATCCCAACACACTCACAGGTATTAGCGGAAATTTAAATGAAGGGACTAATACACACCTGTTTAACAACACTTGCTGGATGAACTCTAGGAAACATACATGACACGCATTCAAACACTGATATGCAAACATACACAGATACAGACGTGTGTGTGCAGGTGCATTCAGGCATGCACGTGGAATAATATGACAGGAATAAAAGGCATTTTCTGTTTGACAATACCAGGGCAGCAAACAAATGTATAATTAAAGGACCATACCATCCATTTTGCATGTTTGAGCCTAATATATTCAATTTTCATACATGTAACATTACTGACAATCATTTCCCAAAGCATACTACTGGAACGGTGAATTAAAAATGTTTTTCCTACCTTCCAGACCTCCATTGGTTTCAGTTCATTCTAGTATGCTATTAAAATCAACTTGTTGATACTTGAAAACCTTTTTGAGATAGGTAATCCATCATCACGAACAAGATGTATATTCAGGCTTTTTTAGAAGTTACATAATTTTATCATTTAAGCACAATAAAAAGCGTGGAGTGAATGTACGCCTCCACCGGGGAATATAGTCCCAAAAGAANAAGCACAATAAAAAGCGTGGAGTGAATGTACGCCTCCACCGGGGAATATAGTCCCAAAAGAAGACCGGCGTTTATCGAAAAATTTTAATGACCGTGATTTCATAAGTCTGCATAACTATTAGCAGGAGAAATATTGATTTTTAAGGTAGGTGTATCACTTGAATATTTGATTTTGAAAGATTAAGAGATTTTGCAAAATATCAGGAAAGCTGAAATACGGTTTTATCCTTTGGGAAATGATTGTCAGTAACGTAACATGTATGAAAATTGAATATATTAGGCTCAAACATACAAAATGGATGGTATGGTCCTTTAAGGAACCATTTTACACTTAAGCTAATTTCAACTAAAGAGGGACTTTCAGGAGAAACAAAACAAGTCCTTGCTAGCAAATGTGTTGGATTGAAAAAGATGTTTTAATGAGCAGAATAAAGACACATACAGATAAGTTATCTTCATTATCATTTGGACTTTTATTACACACTCTTATAAATATATAACTGAAGCCACCGGGATTCAACAACAGCGACAATTGACATATCTTCATGTTTCTGATGTCAGATCTCTGCATGATGTCTGTCAGTATGGAAGGCCAGGAATTAGTCTTAGCCTATGTTAACTTAAAGTATTTTTGTGGCATGTTTGACTTATAATAAAAATCCCTGTTCATGTAGTAGTCTGACAAAAGAAGCAGAAAAGATGTGTCAGTGGCAACCTGCTTGCTTATGTACACACTAACACATATGTGTGTGTGTGTGTGTGTGTGTGTGTGTGTAGTACACAGCATATCTTCCATCTGCCTTATAAGCATAATTGGTGTATATAATTTACAAGCTTGTACATGCAGTTCCCCTCTCTTACCCTGCCTCCACACACACAAAACATACTCACTTTCTCACACTCACACACACACACACACACATCTCTCCCTGAGTGCACTATCGGGTAGAATCGGAGTTCGTAGGTTAAACACAGAAGCAGTCTAAATCAGTAGGTCAGCTGGCAGACAGAGGAAATGACAGGCTTAATGACTGGCTGCTGCTGCTAATGACTGGCTGGATGGGTGGAACAGCTTGTCTGACAGTTGCACACATGCATACACCCACACACATACAAGTGTACGCATGTACACACGCATGCAGGTGCACACTCAGACTACCAATGGATCCATCCCTCAGCCACTCTTCCTCAATGAGCTGTAATTGGTGGCGAGTCCCGCCCATCCAGTCCTGAGCTGCGCAGGTCCCGCCCCCCTACTTTAGCAGCCCATTAGCGGTTATTAGGGGGTCCTCAGGGAGCGGTATGGGTCATAACACACTGCTAATCTAGTATAGATTAATAACCCGTGAGATTTGATACAGATGTGACTAATGGGCTCAGATTTGAAATAATGTCCAACACCGAAACGAATGAAAAGATGACAAGAAGTAGCTGGGATTCCATAAGACGTTTGTTTTGATGCTCATACATTTGATGCTCATTGGAATGAATGATAACCAAAAACGTAATGATTTTTTTAAATGAATGAAACCTTGCATAATCATAGAAGACTAGGCAGCCAAGATTATAAATAGAATTTGGTGTTTGTGTAGTCTGAGTATGAAATCTGGATTATTAGTTCTGTTTATTTATTCACCATTACAAGTAATCCATGCTGTTTTGTAGATGTTGTGGTATATATAATATATATATATAAGGTATATAACATACAGTATGTGGTGTGTGTAGATTCTTCAATTCATTAAAGATACACGCAGCAGCTTTCCAAATACAACTGACTTGAACTTGACATCATAATGGCGCCTTTTAAAATGAATCAAAGCCAAATCAGAAGCTAAAATCTTGGTCAGTTTGTAGCCCATTGCCAGACAACTTTTGTCAATGCAGGGACTGTTAGTCAGCAGGAAGTAGAGACTTCCTGCTGACTAACAATGGTTTCAAAGGTCCCCCACTTCAGGCCACAATGTGTGCAATCGAACTGTCAATCGATTGTGCACACACACATTTCTATATGCCAGTCAGTCAGTATGAATTAATTGTCCTAAACTGAAAAAAAATTCAGAGAGAGAGAGAGAGAGAGAGAGAGAGAGAGGTGTCGTACAAGAATTCTATGAAATTTATCTTGTTTTGTACGAACAAGAAATCATTCAAGGTTTTGCACCAGCAAACTTCAATCAAACTGCGACACTAGAAAGTTACAAATAATTTTGACAGTTAGCATGTTCAGAAAAATCCAAGGAGAGGCTCCTTCACAACATCTATTCAGAATATTCTGAACATATAATAATATAATATAATAAAATTCTGAATAAATGTTGGGAAGGAGCCTCTGCTTGGATTTTTTGGAACAGTGTGCGAGTCTCTGACTTTGTGGACATGATTTCAATTTGATTAGAGATGACGTACTGTTTCAAATGACTGATTAGGACTGAAGAAGGCACAACACTGTTTGGACCTTTGGACAGATAGCATGCTAAATGTTTTCCAAGAACTTATTTCTGCATGTTTTTGTTTCTGAGCTGTTGCTCCTCCACAATTTTTTTTTAACTTTTGACCAGCTCCTTTATTTTCACTGTGTTGCAATGAAAGCTGGATCTTTACAAGCTGTATATCTCCTTTTGATGGTGTCAACATGGTAAATTCTGAAAACGTATAGATGTAGCATGTAATGTGTCATAGGAACATGAGATCTGAGACAGAACTTTCCTCATTTAGACTTTGATCTCTTTACATCACAGAAATAAGACTCCATATAGTTGAATTTTAAGATCGTCATATTGACTAAACAGCAAAAATCAAGCAGGTGAATCAGAAACTTTGGTTTCACTTTAGATTGTTTGTGTATTTTGCATATTAAATCAACAATAAACAAACTGGAGAGTGAGTAGAAAGTAGAGAGTATTAAGTTTTAAAAAGTTTTAAAGATTTGGAGGGTTAAACTTACAAAACATAATTAATTCCCATCTTCTAATTCCATTTATTCCAGTTTTCCTTTTCTTCAATTGTGTCAGCGCAGCTGACCTGAGTAGATGAAAGAATACTTTACAATTAAATAACTTTTTTGTTTTCCAAATAATAGCTTTTTTTCCTGTTTTCATGTAAAGACACAAAACATTCGGCAATTCCACAAATTAGACGTGACATACGAAATATGGTGTGACTGTATAATATTATTTAAAGTAAGAAGACATTGCAAAGAAATGAAGCTGCAAACTATCCACCCATCCCCATCCCCTCGTTCTCTCACAGTGACACACACACACACACACACACACACACACACACACACACACACCTGGGGAATGAGGCTTTAGCGGTTTGTTGGTAACAATCAAAGCAGCGATGCATGCCGCGTGACTAAGTGACTGTAACCCTCCAGACAGAGCGGGACTCTGCCTGTTAGTGTGTGGCAACACCAAGATAGCTCATTACCCATTCTGCTCCAATTGAATTTTAACCAGTGTATTTGTTCCAGTGCAAATTCTGACATTTCAATATGCCAAGAGAGAAATCAGCTCATTTGAATATGGCTGGCATGTCTGTTGTTGCCTGAATAAAAACGCCAGGGGAGGGAAGGGGGAGAAAAATGGTGCGTGTGAAACTTCCCCGATTGGCTGACTGAGACTTTCTCAGGTGATGCGAGGCCAACTTTAACAGCATGGAGTCACTCAGGTGATTATATGTAGGATATTAAAGGGAATATCCACCCTAAAATTAAATTCCCATATGAACAGCGAGCAGGTAAAAGTCAGGAATGATCAACAGTTTAACCATCATTCTGAATCAGTGCATGAAGTAGAATAAACAGTAGTAACCACAGAAACAATACTTATGCATCACATTGTTTTACCAGTTAACTCACTAGTGAAACTAAAAGCCACTAAAAGTGTTAAACTGACAGAGAATATTTAATCACTACCAATCTTTTCCTTTGGTAGTCATGATACAAAGTGTCCTAATGCACTTAAAGGAGTCATGATATATAAAACATAAAAGAAAGCATGTCATTTAGTTCTTCATCTACATCTTGTTCCTTATTTTCTGATATCAGAACACATTCTGAATCATCCGAGAATTTACACTAAACTAAAATTTAACTTAAATTGAACAGAAAGACTGCAGAACGATAGTGTTTGTTTCTTCTAGAGACAAATCAGCAAATGGGTTATTAAGACCTGAGTTTTGCTTGATAAAGACCTTCTACATCCCACATCTACATTTTAACCTCATTTAAAATAAAACTAATATGGATTGAATATCTCAAACACACTGCGAGTCCACAGTCTGGTGCTCTTATTTTCACTTTAGCGAGAGTCTAAAATCATTGGAAAGTGTAAATTCTGCTTTATGACATTTTACTGTTAACAAAAAGTTGCAGAAGTAGAAAGTGGTAAGCTGGTATCACTATAGTGTGTTGTTGTAAATTAAAAACCTTTACATTATGTTTATATATTATTATATTATAAATATTTGATGTTAATTGCTTTTTGCGTGTCCCTACTTCCCTGCTTTAACTAAGCTACTTTTGCTTCATTTAATGAATTCCTACATTTCCCAGAATGCTCTTCAACAATACCAGGAAACATTTTACCCTCAAAATCTAATCACGGCTCATATTCTATAGACTTATTGTACGAAGAAAACAGAACTACATGGTATAAATATAATTGCTTTGCTAGGACGTTTCATTTCCTTTAACTTATTGATAACTCTAGTTTACTTTTATCAAAGCTAGACGACTTTTGAAAGTCTCCATACATTTTTAACCTGTCCTACGATGTATCAAACCTACAGGGCTCATCCTGCTTCAACACACATTCCTGTATTGATGATGTGCTTCATCATGGCCCTCATGACTCAAACTCATTCTTCATCATGTGGATCTACGCCACAGCAGAAACAGGACAAACTCCAATCCAGCAGGGAAGATATCTCACTTTATCATAGTATCATAATGCTTGATTATTATGACATATTTACTTGTGCCAAGCCTAAATATATCCGGTTTTGACATATTAGTGTCATTTGCTGTTGATTAAATGGCTGCTATACACAGCAGCCTGACTTTCAGAATGATAACCGCATTAAAAAATCTCTGATTACCAACAATTCTAACAATATTATAACAAAAAAAGTCAATTCTAGCAACAATAAAGACAAGACACAAAGACAATAATAATAACAATAATAATAATAATAATAGCCAAAGAGTCCAAAGCCACATGATGCAACACAAAATACGACACCAACAGGAGAAAGAAGCATCCGAGGTACAGCCTGTAATGCACACATGGACGCACACACAAACTTATATCTGAATATATAATTTTCATTCAGCTATCCAGACAAGCCTACAATTTAATTCGGACCTTTAAATGGCCCATCAGGTGCATAAAGAATAAGAAGGAGAGGAAATCATGTATATAAGAGAGAAAAACAGCGGAGCGACTGGGCTGAATTCATGAGAGATGATGGGAAAGAGAGGCTGAGATCAAACAAAAACACAGAAACTGTGTCTATGCCAATGAGACAGACAGCAGGAAAGAGACAGAATCTTTAAAATCTCATAACTCACCAGTTTCTGCAGCCAACAGCAGCTTTGCTCTCCGGAAAAAACTTCAGCTTTCAGTCAGGAACCAGTCTGCAGGCCACACACACACACACACACACACTTAATCTACACTTCATTAACGTTATCAACTCTAATGTTATCAATTTAACTTTGAGGAATGCTGATGTGTGACTAAACATAACCCACAATATCAGATTAGCTTGTTAGTTTTGAGCATATTGCCATTGAATTCGTTGCTGTGAGGAGTTTTCAGGTGAGATGTGTAGATTACCTGGTTGTAGGTGTCATGTAAACAGTCTGTTCTGTTATTCCTAAATAACAAGACTATTTCAGTTTGCTTCCATTTAGTCAACAAGTAGTTTATTTTTTATCCAAACAGACTGACCTTTAATAATCCATGACAACAGATTGCCCAGGTGTCACTCAGGTAGGGCAGGATGATAATCCAGGTAACAGCCAGGTGGATCTCCTCTCCCAGACAATCAGAGGAGGAAAACGACCTGCTGAAATCCTCCTCCTTCTGTTCCACATAATCCAACAGCAAAACGACCCCCATCCTCTCCCTCCGTCTTCTTCTCTCCTCTGTGGAGGTGCCGCACCTCTACATCCCGGGCCGGCCGTGCACACCTGCAACAGGGCAACAGGTAAGAGAGGCGGCAGCCACGAGTGCTGGTGAATCCATCTTTCATCCCTCTTCTCTCCTCAGCACCGACAGCTCCGTCTATCCCTCGGAGCGTCTCTGCCAAGAGTAACCGGGCACAGCCGTCCTGTTTTGCCGCTCTTTGCCAAACACACAAACACACACACGCATACACATGCGTAGACAGAGGAGAGTGTTGTGTTTTTTTCAGCAGCAGAGCTAACCCTGAGCCGGGGCCCGGTCTGCCTTTGAGATGCTCTCTAGCCCACAAACACAAGACGGCTTTCATTATCTTGCCCGTCGCAGCGCAAGGCCTAGCTTCTAAAAGCTACTGATTTCTTTCTTCCTTTAGCCCCCTGCACAAAGGGAGGGCATTTTGTAAATTACTTGCTCGTTTCAGACCAACAAAAGGTACTTTCATTGAACCCCCCCCTCCCTCCGCTGCTCTCCCTCCATCCTCCCGCCATTTGATTTTGCTGAAATTTGATTACAAGGCTTGAAAAAGGAGGGGAAGAAAAGAGAAGAGGAAATAAGAAAGCCCCACAGATGGCGTGTTCATTCAGCACCGTGAATGGCTTTATCTAGGCTGCCTTTATACATGTGGCAATCCAAAGACACTTCAGCCGCTCCGCTAAAAAAAGAACTTGACAAAATTATTGGTTTGGCGGCTTTTTTACACGACTGACACGAGAACTCGCAGAAAGAAAAGCCTCCCTCTCTTGCTTTCTTTTGCTCTCCTTGTCTCTCCGCCTCGCTTTCTCTGGGTCCTACACCTTGATCAAAACAAACTGGATGAGGAATTTGAGAGAAAAAGCACTTTTTGTGTATGTGTGTGTGTGTGTGTGTCGTCATATTAATAACCACGCACCCAGGCCTACACCAGGCCACATTCCAAGACAACAGAGCAACATATTCAGCAAAATTAACAGGAAAGTAACTGATAACAAGACACACACACACACGCATACACACTTCAAATCAAACAGCTCAGAATAAACTAAAACATTAACCAACACAAACTGGAGAGCATTGTGTTCTGAGAGCTTACACAGGCTATAATCCTGTTTCTGCAGCCACAATGGACCACTCACTCTGCACTTGTTTTCCTCAGGAGGATAATTATAGGCCTGCGGACTCACACACATGCACACACACTCATCGGTGCATACATACACACACAGATCTCTTTTTTTTTCTCCTCTCTCTCACACACATGTATGAAGTAGACCGGGAGAATTGAGTGCAGCGTGAACTCTGACATCATCTCATCAGCAGACGGTCACACTCGGTGGATGCAGAGCTGATCTGAGACCCGACGCGGGTCAGGAAGACTAATGGACCCGAGTCAGTTATCTGCTGGATCCGCTGACCGGACTTTGGACTCCAGGTCGCAGATCAACGCCGTGTCATTCCATCAGTGTGATATCATACAGGTCACTCCACCCTAACAAAAGCGCGTCTTTCACACACCAAATTTCAATTATCGCTGAATCCCTCACGGCTCGTCTGTCGCAGATCTCTGCTCGCGCTGCTGCGCTGAAACCGTCACCGCAGACTCATCTTTGATTTTTTTCCTTTCTTTAGAATTCGTTATGTGGCCACAGAAAATAGTCCTTCCTGATTGGCTGTGGTAGGTGTCCATTACGCTGGTATATCAGGACACACAAACACAGTTCCGGGGTAAAATACACCCTGCTCAGATTATCCCTGGAGTTAAAGTGGGCTAGCCTGTTTTATACCTCGGGTATATTCTGAGCTAGTTCAGTTTATACCCTGGGGTGTTATTTAGGCTAGGCTATTTCATAACCCCAAGGCCAGATTATACCCCCACACTCAGACACACAATACTCAAGGATACATACTGTAAGTTTTTGGTTTTATTTCAGACTTTCACACACTAACCTATAACGGAGTATTAGGGCCACAGCAGAGAAAAAAAATAAAAGGAGGAGGATATTTTTTTATTATTTTGCTTTTGAGAAAAAAAGTCAAAATTTCGAGATTAAAGTCGAAATTCCAAGAATAAAGTCGAAATTTCAAGAATAAAGTTGAAATTTTGAGAATAAAGTTGAAATTTTGACCTCTGTTGCGGTAATGCCTGAGCTCCACACCTACAGGATCAATCAACTTGATCAGTTGTCTTATTGTGNCTGTTGCGGTAATGCCTGAGCTCCACACCTACAGGATCAATCAACTTGATCAGTTGTCTTATTGTGATACAACATGTTCTCTTTGTATTGATCGCAGGTCTAGCCATCAATACCCTCACATCTGTCCATTTCGAGCCATTTTGGTCTGCAGGAATGCGGCCACTTCCTCCAAGTTTGTGTGGTTTTTCCTCCTGAACAGACGCAATCTTTGGCACAATCGCTTTAAAGTCCTGATACTTATTACCAAACTGTGTTTATGTGCTAAAAGAGATAGAATTTCCTTGTTACTAAAGCTGATTCTGAAGTACAACTGCACAAGTTCATCTACACAAGGCATCTTATAGAATCATAGCCTAAATGTGAAGCAGTTTGATTTAACTATATCAAAATTTCAACTTTATTCTCGAAATATTGTCTTTATTTTTGAAATTTCAACTATTTTCTCGAAATTATATTTTGACTTCATTCTCGAAATTTCAACTTTTTTCGCGAAAGCAAAATAAAAAAAATCCTGCTTCTTTTATTTTTTATTTTTCTCTGATGTGGCCCTAATACTCTGGCGTCCTAACCCTAACCCTAACCTGATAACACAACCTTATAATTTATCAAAAAAGTCTGTCACATCATCTTATTTTTTAAATTATGATGGAAAGAAACTCTGGACATTGAAATACAGACTAATTTATGAAAAACACAAGGGGGTGTAAGGGTACTTAAGGGTATAAGGGTACTTAAGCTAGCATGTTAGCTTAGATGTAGCTAATATCATATTTCAAATGTGAGGATAAACAATATGCAATTTTCAAGACTGCTTTCATCAGGCTCACAATAGATACAAGCGGGGCTGGATATTAGGATCCTAATTTTAACTGGGACTTTAAGGTGTCTAGTGGGGGNGGGTGGGAGAGTACCAGATGAAAATGTCAATGATGCCGGAGGTGGGCCAAATAAGTCCATAAATCTCCACTGTTTGTCCACGCGAGGAAAATTATGAAAGAAAACAATATTTTTGCTTAGTTTAAGTTAATTTTAACTAATATTACCAGTACATTGTGCAGTGCAAAGACCACCAGCCGGCCCACCGCCACCGGCTAGCCCATCAATGGCTGCGGTCCACCGGGAAAAGTCCCGCCTTTCCTGATGGCCAGTCCGACCCTGGATACAAGCAAGCACTCTGTATTTCATCGACATACACAAGGTTAAATCTCATTGGATAACAAAGGCACACACGTGCACACACACACACATACACACACACTACACATCAGTCACAGTCAAAAATATACATAAATATCATAAAACAGAATGAAGGTCTGACACTTTTTGATTGGGACTGAACTCCATAACCTGCCATATTCCTTTATATTCTATCCACAATTAGTCTTATCTCTAAGTAGTAGAATACATTAGGAATTTTTGTAAAGCCCTATTAGTATAATGGGTTTTGTGCATGATGATTGGTCAAGATGTTTTGTGCACTTGCTGCGAAACGTGCAACAATTTCCACATGTAGCGACGAGTCTGTTCAACATACATGAGATATTTGACCTAAAATCTACAGGAAGTTTAAATCGATCCAAATGATGTACAAATACATTAAAAAAAAAAACGAAAAAAAAAAAAAANAAAAAAAAAAAAAACATAAAATATGTAGAAATATTCGCTCCTGGGAGAGTAGACTATATGTTCTCACTGCTGAAATATTTTCACATACTTTTTAATCTTACTCAAGAAGCTATTAGTTTTACATGTTGAGATAGGAAGCAATAGAACAGCTGTTAATGGGATTTAAAGGTGATGGATTTCTTCTATTTTAAGATATTGGAGAGAGAGGAATATCTGCATCTCCACTACTTAAGTACCAGAGAAGTACATGTGTGTATATATACAGTGGGGTCCAAAAGTCTGAGACCACATTGAAAATTTATGATGTTTTCCATGTAAATCTGGAAATAATCAGAAAGTCTGTCATCATGGAATTTTATCACATCATGGTGGGATAATCAGGTTTTTAAAGCTAAAGGGGGGACTTACCAAATAGTAAAATATTATGACGTTCATGTACATTTTTCAAAGATTCAACTTTTCGCTCAAATTGTTAAGATGATATTATCATTTGTAATGAAGAAACTTGTATTAAATTCAAAAAGAATGCAAAATAGAAGCAATTTCACAGTGGTCTCAGACTTTTGGACCANCTTGTATTAAATTCAAAAAGAATGCAAAATAGAAGCAATTTCACAGTGGTCTCAGACTTTTGGACCACACTGTATATAATAAAGCAGCACTGAAGTTTTTGCTGTTGTTGATATTGAGACTGAGGAAAAAAAAAAAAANCACATACACAAACCCAAATCTGTGCTCACACACACACACACACACACACACACAGAGCTTCGGTGAGCAGAGATGTAAAGCTGTAAAGCGCTGACAGGACAGAACAGCAGCTTCCATATCTACCACATTAGAGATATTAGCACTACCAGCCGCCATCACTAGTGGTCCCACATCACACTTTCCCTCCAGCCCACCTCACCGAGGCACGGCACCGTTCAGCAGAAACACACTTTCCCAGTTTTACAAAATGAGGACAATTTGATTCTGTTATTACTGATGAGGGCAGAGATTCCCTCGGTGGTCAGAGAACATCCATAATCAGCAGTTAGTCTCCCTCCACCAGCCTGAAGTAATTATTGTCTCACGATAAAAACGGAAAAGCAGGGGTGATTTTTTAAGGCAGAAAATAAACTAGAGATAGAAATGACCTTAATATTATTTCTCTCTCTCTGGGCATTTCCAATAAGAGTATTCCATCGGAAGGTTTGATAAAAGGATTATGTGGCCAGCTTTATGCGGCTGGAGTCAAATCTGGATATGGAAGGAGAGCTGTTTGATTGAATAATTCTTGTTTCCTTTCTGCCAGGCTAGCAGTCCGCTTTGGGAAAAGTAAAAATCAGCATTATGCCAGATTTATACATGTCTGACTGTCTGCCTATATGTCTGTCTAGCAGCCTGCTTGTCTCTGTGCAGGCTGGACTGACTGGACATTGAATTTATTCCAACAACTTCAAATACAGCTATCTGTCTCCTTTTCACCAGCATCAACCCAGGTGAATTAAAGGACCAAACCAGTGATTTTACATGTTAGAGCCCAATAAATACAATCATGTTACATTCAACATTTCCACTTACGATCTACTTTAACTGAAATATCAAAGACAATGAATTAATTGAATTGTAGTTTGTGTTCAGGGTCGAAGAGAAAATTTATTTGGAGCAGAGGGGTTTTTTTCCTTCTATAAATCCATTTTAAAAGGGATGTATGATTATTGTATGATTACTTGTACTCCATAGAACAAATAATCATACATACATTCTAGTAAACATATAAGTTTACTATTATGAACACCTACTTTTGGTACTTTTTTGGAAGAGGTGGTAAAAGAAAAATCATCATCATCAAAAAAAATAAAAAATACTACTACAACCAAATCTACAAAGAAATCAGATTTTTAAAAATTTTAATCTTGTGAAAAAACCAAAATCCAAAATAATACTAACCTGTTTACTTTAGTCACAGTTTGCAAGTTGGAACATGTGAAGGAAATTGAGCAAACAAAATATTTCCACATGGATTTTGATTTAAAGTGTTGAATGACAAGGCAGCGTTCATCTGCTGTTATCAGGCAGCATCAGCAGGTGGAACAGCCGACCATTTAGGTGTCTGACCTCAGTGTTTAGTTATCATAACAGGGCTGCGACCCCATGACCTGCAGTCATTACTGCCGTCTGCTCCAATCAGCCCTCAGAGCTCTGATAAACCCCTCTGGGACACACAAGCTGCCGGGTCAGGGGTGACATTAGATTTATGTATGTGGGTTAGTACTGTCGGTGTGTGTGTGTGTGTGTGTGTGTACTCATGTTTCTATACATATGAGGACCAAAGAATCCTCTGAGGGATAGAAAGATGACCAAAAAAAAAAAAAAAAAAANAGAAACCCTCCACATTGAGGACATGTTGATGCTGTCTTTCTGAAAGTAGTACATTTAGGACTTGAACTTGGATTCAGCATTAAAACTACAAAGTTTTTATACAAATTAATAATAATAATAACTTTATTTATATAGCACCTTTCAAAATAGTTACAAGGTGCTTAACAATATAGCCAACTTTAACACATAATGAAATAACTGTATAAAACAATTTAAAACCACGCCATAAAACAATTAAAAAAGTAGTTAAGAGAGAAAATAAATACAAAAAATAATAAAGTGAAATAAACAGATAATAAGAAAAGTTACTACAGTTAGGTGAAGGCCATACAATAAAAATAAGTCTCAAGGCAGGTCTTAAAAGAAGATACTGAGTGAGCCAATCTGACGTCCTCCAGCAGGAAATTCCATAATTTAGGTGCACAAAAATAGCAAAATCCCGGTCTTTGGTGACAAGGTGAGATTTGTGAACCACCAGAAGGTTCCTGCCATAAGATCTCAGACACAATCAGGCTTCTAAAAAGTTAAAAGATCACATATATAAGCAGGTGCATGATTATGTAGGCTTTAAAAACCAGCAAGGAGATTTTAAAATAATCCTAAAACTGACAGATAGCCAGTAAAGGGCAGCAGGGTTAAAGCTTTGGTTAACATGCAGTAATGCACTCTATTTTAACTTGTATGTGCTTGCCATGTTGCTAACGTGCTCATTTGTGTACGTATATCAAATCTGGAGGAATAAATAGGATATCCGCCAGGGAGAATGTGGCTGAAACATAAATCATCCCTGTTTGGCACCAAAACACAAAAACTACTTACAATGCTGCTCAGCGGTCAGCATGTTTACAGTAATGAACCTATACTCCAATTAAGGCAATAATGCAAGTAAAACATTTACAATTAATAGAATTCCACTGTTTACTGAATATACATATACCTGAGATGCTGTAGAATCAGAGTGTGAGGGAGAATCCAACAGGTGAGCAAATGCATGATTATGATTATTTCCCCAAACAAGTTGATTTACAAAAGTATAATCTAAGTCTCTTATGCTTAAGCTTCCTCCAGTTTATGCCAATCTAATCATGGTGTTTGTGTCATTCAAAAAACTTGATTTATCACTTTAATCCAAGTATAACTGACATTTTAATTTGCATGTAAATGTACTGATCTTAGAATCATTCATTCAGCTGATTTCAAGTTTGATTCTCTGACGTCTCTGAGTTTCAGATAACTCATATCGTGTGTTGATATGCATTTATGTTTGTGTTTTGATGCATTTTGTTTATCTCTGTCATTGTTTTGCACGGATTTCTTCAAGTTTTTTCTTATTTTTCATTGCATTTCTTTGATTTTCCTTTTGCATCTTCTGGTTATTTAATTGGTAAAACTCTACACGCCTGAAAAGAGGGATTCTTGCACCGAAAGTGTTTTTACAATTTACCATGTGCTCAACCTTCAACTTTTTATTTCAGCAAAAGCTCAAACACGTTGACTACGAAAGGACAGTTTGAATTCTAGTGCAAATTAATCCACATCAAGCAGACAAATCAAATTTCCTGAGTCCTAAATGTACTTCGCAAAACATGAATGTGCAGTGGGAAAACACAGAATCTGTACTTGTGTTAATATGTTGTTCAGGACTAAAAACACTTCCAGGGTTTTTATGCAATGGGTCCTTACATAGAAAGAGTAATTCATGAGGCTCAGCCCCAAGGCAAAAGACAACATTTCTTTTTTAGGACCCTGATTGTAGATAATATAGAATCTCAAAGGAGGATGAAGAGCACCAGCAACTACTCGTGTGCCTGATAAATGCTAAATAAAACTGAAATCACAATATAACGCCTCACTTTTTCCCAGCCACTGGAAACAGTCAAACAAGGTAAATTTCTTTCATTCAAATCCTGATTTCACAAATTAATTTCTATCATTTTTATTCAGATGAACATAATTCTAACAATTTATTCATCTTTTCTACAAATCCGAATTTTAAAAATCAGAATTAATCTTTGATTCCCAAGGCAGTCAAAGAAAACAATCACACTATAGATTTGTAGCTCAAATTGGACCTCTATGGACCATGAACTGTTTCTATAACCTAAGAGTAAAGCATATATACACTGAAATGCATTAATATTTGAATAAAAAGATGTTCTGATACTGCTTTTTACCTGTAATACCAAAAGCTAAACCTGAAGATCAGTCAGTAACAAGTACCAATTATTTTGACATAGCATATTAAGATAAAGACATTTTTATGTCACAATTCTTAAGTTTCATGTTTCACATTTCAGTGGCAGGAAGTTCTCAAAAATTGATACTGTACTACTATTGACCAGATATTAGTCAATTATCAAATGTGTCTTAGTTGAGCAGTTTTCAAATAAGGGGAAAGCTTTAATGAGTATAAATGTGTCACATGACTGGTGTCTCAGCACTTTTTGAGGTGAGGTTCTGCAAAAACTCAAATTTCTACTTAGGAGTTCAGGAGTTCTACAAATCATTTTTCACAGTTTGCCATATAATAATGCCAATAATGCCTAATGCTCAACAGAAATGCTCATGCCTGCAGAAATGCTCAATAATTCACCATGTCGTGAAACGTTTACACACTTCTCTTTACTTGCTGACATCTTGAAATGGATTTTACAAATTATCAAAAGCCAAGAAAAAAACGCTCGATGAAACTTCTCATGGATGGAGAAGGAAAGTTTTTGTTTTTATGAAAAGGTAGTTACTGCACCAACTGCTAAACTTTTCAGCTAAATCAGCATCAGAAAATTTACACATTAGCACAGATAAAAATATCATATTATGAATTGTAGATACCGCAGCCTCACTTTACAGAAAAAGCAGCACAAACAGGCTCCAGAATGAAAAGAGTTTGGTAAACTTGGCAGACTAAAAGCATAAATAGATGAGCATGTTTCAAAAAGTCATATATGTGTGAATGTGAATATAAGAATGTCATAAAGCTGTGAGAACCTTTCCTATTGGCAGCTCTCGTTAAGTCATTCCAGCAAATGATTGGTCAGGAATATAATCCACAAGAGGTCACAGCACTTCCCGTCATAACTTGACTCTGAAACATTATATACACTTCAAATACAACTAGCTGGAAACAATTACTTCCCCTACTTTTTGCTCTAAATTATTAACCAGACTATGATTCATAATTTCTGTAAGCTTGTTCGATGTTTTTTTTTTTTACATCAGCCTTGACTATTACAGCAAACGATGACGACCACGACCAAGTCTCAACAATTTCTATTCAACTGATGCTAAAAAGTTTTAGCATCACGTAAGTGTTTCCAAAGCAGTGACAGCTGCATATCTCGCTTTATGTTTCATATCAAAGCATGCAGATCACCTCTATCTGCGCAAATGTGTTCCAGTCCAAAACTTACTAAACACAATCAAATGCAACACTGCATGGATCAAAAGTTAATATCATCCCCCTTCATCTCCTCCAGGCAGCCTCTCAGTCTACCTCCAGGGCAGAAAAAACCCCTCTCTGTCCCTAAAGCGTCTCATTGCTATTCCCAATCATTCCTCACAATCATAAACAAACTCACAACTTTTTTTTTTTATTTTATTCAGCCTGCTTATGCAGATCCCAGAAGGTATTGCCTTTTAGATTCTCCTCTCCGGTGGAAAGATGGAGGGAAAACAAATAACGGCGGAAAACAAAACAAAACAAAGTCTCCTGAAATACCTTGTGGATGCCCAGAGGAAGGAGCTGGACAGACAGATGAGCAGATAGCTTTCCTCTCTCTCCTCCTCTCTCAGGCTGCCTCCTCTCTCGGCGTGCTGTGGAGAGTGACTGCTCACAGCCCGCCTGGCATATCTAATTAGAACCAGGCTGTTGCCACTATCGGGCAGAGGATCTACCTCTCCAATCTCTCCTGACTCAATCTTCCCCATCTCTGATTTTCTTTTATATTTATGCTGGAATATTTAATTGTAGACAAAAGGTTACTCTAGGCTCTATTCATTGCACACAGGCAGAATAATCTCCTTTAAAAGGCTTGACATTTCAGGCTTTTCAAAAGGGGCTGAAAAAAATTATATCCCCGCTTTTGTTAATCAATGAAGTAGAACTCCCCCGAACAAAAGAATTAAATTGCTTGGTTGGGTTAATAAAACACACAGAAATAGCTGCTTCCTGTGGGCTTTTGTGCCTGCCACTGGCTCCCCCCATATGCAACCAGCACTGTAATTCCATATGATTTAGGGGGCAAAACTCTCATTTCTCCACACAGTTGGCTTTTTAAATCCTATTGAATGAGCAGTGTGTGAGGCTGGCTGATTGGGACCTCTTGCCTGAGCCTGGCTGCCTGGCTAGCACAACATACTCTCTCCATTTAAATATGACTTCCACTGAGGAAAGACAGCAGGTCCACTACAATTTACAATTTCTATACTGCCCTTGTTTCAGAAAAACATTGTAATTATGCAAATGATAGGGGCAATAATTAGGCCCTTCGCTGTCCCATTGTGCTTGCTGCTGCCGTGTTTCAGTCCAATGGCAGGAGAGACACAGCAGGGCACGTTCGGTTTTAAATTGCTCCTTACAGACAGCCTGCAGATGTTCACAGCAACTTCACTCCTATAACTAGCCATCAGCCCGAGCCAGGGTGCCTCCATATACTCCACTGTAGCTGACAGATTCTCTTTTACCAGCTGTCTTTATGCTGAACACGCTGCAGCATACAGTCATTGATTTGTCTAGAGGCCTGCTGGTGTGTGTTCCATTCTACTACCTGTGAAGACTTCCTGACAAGAAAAAGTTTTTTGGGGTTTCTGCATTATCTACTCATCAAATATGGTCTGATCTTCACCAAACTCACAACAATAAACCGCATGAAGTAAATACTAAGAAATATCCTCGACAACAATTAATAATCTACAATTTTTAAAGTCAAGTGAACCGCAGAGGCAATGACGATGAAAGATTTTTGCAGACAGGTGTTCCAAAAACAGGAACATTGCCACTATTTTTCTCTTTAATTTGCCTACCTACATGCTGCTAACTTATCTGTAAATATCATTTTTTTCTATCCAACCGTACATACCATGTCTACTGTGTCTATTGTGTATACAGAGTATTATTCTGTACATTTTTCCTTACTGTGTATATTGTAAATCACATACACCCCCCCGCATATTTATCACTTTTAATATTCTATAGTGCATATATTGCTCTCATCAAACACTTCAACAGTATTCCACTATCTGAACTAAGTTGTCTAGTTAATGTTGTAAGTTACAAATTTCAGATGAACTTAGAATAAGATTTATAGAGATGTCTGAAGCTGGAAAAGGCTACAAAGAAATAACTAATAACTAAAGGCTATTCATCAGTCCACAATAAGACAACTTTTTCTACAAATAGAAAACAGCAAACGGATACATTTCTCCCCAAAACGTTGCTGTACATCTCAAATTTGCAAACAGACTTTCTGGATGTTGGATGCACATTGGAGAACCAGATGAGGAGGAGCCAGTTTACAGCAGGCATTTACGACAACACGGTGCCATTTCCGGCACAAACACATAGAACGCTTGAGCAATGAAAACAACATGAGAGGTCAAAAGTTATGATCCTGAGCTGTGCGGGTCACTGTGCGGGACAAAAACGGGACATAACACACAGACATGGTGAGTGAAGCTGTTACTAACTGCAACGACGATGTGAAAACGGTCGCATGCTCACGAACTTACCGGTATGGCAGCTAACGTTAAGGTTAGCTATCTGAGATTAGCTATAGCTTTACAAGCATGCACGACTTCCCCGAAGTGAATAAACAACCTGTTTATTTAGTCTGTTAGCTAACATTAACATTAATTAAAAGCGGTAAAGTGTTGTTTTGACATAAACTTCACCAGCATGTGAAGCTAATGGTTAGCTCACCAGCAGCTTAGCTAGTCGTGTGCCATTTAACAGTGAAACGACCTGGACGTGTAGCTAGCATGTGGCTAGGTACTGTGTGTTTTTCATTTTAATCTAAAAAAACAAATTTCCTGCTTCCTACTTGTGTCTGTAGGCCGGCTCCATGGTGGCTGTGGGACTGGCTCTAGCAGCAGCAGGGTTTGCAGGTAAATTGCTCTTATTCTAGTTGTGAACAGAGCATCTTTGAAGTGTGACAGAGGGCACGTTAATAAATCTCTCACCTGCGTCTTTCCCTCACGTCTTATGCTGCGTTCACAGACCTCGGAATTCGAATTTTTCCCAGTTGGAAGCTTCAACTTCCAACCTCAAACTGTTCCAGCCAAATGTAATCAAAAAAGCATGAACACCAAGAAATACTGTAAAATTAATTAAACATCGTAATAAAATGCTAACCAAAGTAAAGTTAGATACAGGTTTTGTTTTTGCTTGGTTGTGTTGTTTTACAATGACATTAATCACACTGGGTATTAAACTTTGTGCAGAGAAGTAATATTATGAAATTATTTACACTTACGTATCAGTGGCAAACAATTATTATGCAAAACAGATAGTAAACTTGGCGATATATTCTGACCTTTTTCTTTCAGTTTCACACAAGAAAAAAAGACTTTCTTTGCCTTTTAGCTGATCATTTCACAAAGCTCGCTTCCACGGGCGCCGCCATGTTGAGTGACGTCATACTCGGTAAGTCGGGGTAGATCATTTTGTCTTGATTTCCCAGCCGGAGCTCCAACTTCAAGTGTCGTTCCAACGCATTTTTCTAAGTAAGAAGTCTGAAAAATCTGAGTTCCGAGGTCTGTTGAACGCAGCATTAGCCCCTCCCACTTAAAGGGGGTCTGCATTGGTTTTACATCTTAAATTCATTTTATTGTTCGTGGGAGAACTGTTCAGCAAGTAGCTGTAGAAAGCCAGCAAACCTGACCTTTATTACATCACAAGGGTTATTTTATGACTCTAAAGATTTAAAGGTTGATAACTAAAGACACTTCTAGACATACACACACACACACACACACACACCTACTAGCAGTGGCTTTAGTTTTCAAATGTGTAACATGACAGCTGATCCAGCTGTGCTGCTGTCATCAGAAAGTGACATGGCTTGAGATAATAATTGGTAAGGAAGTCTTATTTTTCAAAATGTGTTTCCATAGCTACTCTTTCCTGACATCTGTTTCTTTCATCTGTTCCTCACATCTTAAGTAGGAGGGACTTAAAAAAAAAAGATGCAAGAAATTAAAGGGAATAAAGTCTCATAAAGTTAAATTTAAGGTTGAATTTGAACTAGCAGCTGTCAATTAGCAAAACTCACCATTCAGAAACTGATACAGGAAATCAAGGACAGTAGTTAAAATATTAGTAAAGATAGTTTCAAATAGATAAGCTGAGTTTACGTGGTTTTACCCTTCACTAATATTTCCCTCTTCCTCGTCTCCCAGGGCGCTACGCTATGCAGGCCATGAAACAGATGGAGCCTCAGGTGAAACAGGCCCTTCAGAGCTTTCCTAAGACGGTAAGATGGATTTTAGTAGAAAATCTCCAAAAGCGTTAATGGACCCACACTGATGAGCTGTGTTTTTACAGGCGTTTGGAGGAGGGTACTACAAAGGTGGGTTTGAACCAAAGATGACCAAAAGGGAAGCTGCTCTGGTTTTAGGTGTCAGGTATGTGGACACAGTACCCACACAGGTGTCACACAACACCAACACATCACCCAGATCTCTATTCTTCTGTGAAATCTACACTTAAAGCTTCCTGAATCTCCTCTGTGACTTTGTGTGTTGTATGTTTTTTGTACTATCCACTACAGCAGAAAATACGCTTATTCCTACTATTGCTACTAATATTGTCTTATTGCCTTGCAGTCCCACAGCCAACAGGAATAAAATCAGAGAAGCCCACAGAAAACTGATGATTCTAAACCATCCAGACAGAGGTAACAAAAAAGCTTTCTGGTAGAAGCTGTAGGCTACAATAGTGCTCAACAGATTTTATATAGTAAATTTAAATTATATGCATAGTATACCACCCTTATGATCCTGATCCGTGCCAAAAACGGGACATAACACAAGTGTTTCCTGCTTAGAGATGACTTGTTACATAAAATAGAATGACTTTCATTCCAAGTAGTAAATGTCAAACTCCTGGCTGGTCCAGCATTAGCAGTAAATATGAGGCTTACAGTCAGAACAGTCCATATTATATATAGCATGTAGCTGGCATTTAAATGTACACAAATTCAGCAAAATTTGATTAATTAAAGCTATGGATGCATGTGTGTTTTATCTCACAGGTGGATCTCCTTACCTAGCAGCAAAGATAAATGAAGCGAAGGACCTGATGGAACAGGCAAAGAAATAGAAGCCAAGATGCTGGCAATGAAATGTGATCTCACACACACACACAGCTGTTGCACTGACTGAATCATTTAGCACCAGTCTTTTCTAACTCTAATTGTGCCCAAATAAATACTCATTACTCATTCTCAGTGGAGCATTCCCTCATTATCATTTTATGTCACGTACTTGATGGTTGTTGGAACTTCAGTAACGGCTTCTTGTGTTTAAGTGGTAAGATTAGGGTTTCAGTTTCACACACTACAGCGATTCTAGAGAAATCAATTATCCGAGGCTGTCTACCAACAAAATATTTAATATTCAGTCCATAGCTTAATCTACATGGAAGGGGAAAGTTTGGGAATGCTGGACTAGCTAGCAGTCACACACTGATTAAATATTAAGGTCTATGGATGCTACTGTGAACCGTTTTTGCACAATACATGGATTTCTGCAAATGATGTGAAAGTAAAACAGATACAATCAGGTTTTTAGATCTATATGGAAGATCAAGTTTATTTAAGAACTACCTGCATACAAAACATATTGCACATCAACCAACCAGAACGATCCTTTAAAAAAAAAAAAAAAAAAAAAAAAAAAAAAAAAAAATACTGTAGTCAATCAAACAAAAAAACCCTTGGGATGTCAGAACTCTCACTAGTCCTATTTGTAATCTGTCTCAAAAAAATCCACCCTATTAACGCAAGTGTTTTAGTGTCAAGAACAGGAGCTTCTTGCTTTTAAATACTGTACATTTTTTTAAATAAATAAACCAAATAAACTTCCTTTCTTATTGGAACAGTCATGACCAGTTTTCATCCAGCCAGTCTGTGGAAGAACAATGAAAATGACATCATCCTCACTCGGGCTCGGTTTTCTGGAAGCATCTTAACACCAGTTTCATCTTAACACCAGTTTCATCTTAACACGTCGGTTTGTAATTTTTTGCAGTAGAGGGGGACAGAATGGACACGTCGACCCCACGATAAGACAAAACGTGCTTTGCATCTGTCTTCATTAAAGTGGATTTTGTAGGAAACAGGATAGTGGCACTGCGACTCGCCAAACTGATCAAACTGCCTGGTGCTTGTGAATGAGATGTTTTAGGGAAACCCGGCACTGGCAGCTACATCTCTGTCCAGCACTAAACAACAACAGACCGGTTTCCGTGCTCAGCTACAATTAACTCTAACAGATAATGGTTTTGTTTCAGTGCAAAGAAAACAACTTTCCTATTATTTATTTTCCAGATATGCTGTAATAACATTTCCTCCTATATCGAAGTGGTTGCATATTAAAAACAGAAAGCAGCTAATGTCAAACTCCTCAACTTATATAACTGGACTCATTTCCCCCCCTCCCCTCACCCCCAACAATAAGAATAGACACACCTGATTTTGTAAAGATATGCGTCTGAAATCCTTTCAGGGTCTTTCAGCGTTTTGTTTCAGGCTGCTTGTGCCGTCACGGGGGGCAGCAAACAATTCATCTGGTTCAACTGACAGGCAAGTAACGCTGAAATAAGAGAAAAGATTTCAGATGATGTGCGGAGCCAGGCAACGACATGTTGAATCTACTCTCAAGGCACAACAGCTAATATGTTTGACGTGAAAATCAAACATACTTGGGTTTCCAACAAACCTGTCTAAACTGTGGTACTATTCAAAATGCAGAACATTTAATTTACAGACAATTTCAGATGTACAAATCATCCTGGAAAAACGTGGAAGCATTTTTCTGAAACCCTGCTATCATATTTACTAATGAAAAAATAACTACTTCATTAATACCACAGTACGGGTTTGAGTGGAATCCCTGTCTGCAGTTTACAAATTCCACATTCAGTCCAGCCTCTCCCTAAGCTCTCACTGAAGAGTGGACCGAAAAGTGCAGTAAATGGAGATGTCTACAAATGTGTGTGTGTGTGTNCTCACTGAAGAGTGGACCGAAAAGTGCAGTAAATGGAGATGTCTACAAATGTGTGTGTGTGTGTGTGTGTGTGTGTGTGTTTGACTATCTTTGGCAAGCTCATACAGGAAGAACTATTGTAAAAACGGTAGTAAGATGAACAGAGTCGGACAGAGCGTGTGTAAAGAGGTGGGTTAAGGTGCAGACCTCTAAAACTTTCTGCAGTGGAACAGGCTTCAAATATTTGAAAAAAAAATATGAATTGAACAGTGCTTATCATTTTAAATGTGACGATTCACTTTTGAGGCTGCTCGTGAGACGAGTTTAAATCGAGCGCACACCTAAAGAAGTTCAAATATTTGAAACCGTTTCCTTTGCTTGGGGTCTGACTATGAGAGTCCGTTGACGACAGGTTCTGGTTTGGAGTCTCCTTTGTGAGCGACGTTGGCAGGCTTATTGGGAGCTGTAGTGGTGTTTCTGCTGTTGTCATCTGCAGCGTTGCCGTTAGTTGTGGCAGTTTTCGGGGCGGGCTGCGGGCTGTGCTCAGCGATGGAATCCACCTGACCCAGAAAAGAACGTTTAAACTAGGTTGGAGAGATGTTGGCAAGCTTATGATATACTATATGCTGTTGTCATTCATTTGCACCTCATTTGCCGTTATCCAAGTCTACATATTATAGATCCAAATGACATGTAGCTGATTTATGTACTGACCATGTCCTTGGTTTTCTTTGTGTCCTTGGTGGTCTGTCGGCTCTCAGACTCAGCCCTGGATATGTAGTCAGCCACAGTCACTGTGCAGACAAGATAACAGAGAAAACGTCAGGACAGGATCTTCTCTCTTAAACTAGGGATCAGGAGCCTAACCACATTTTTGTTAAGTTACAGGTGAGTTTTTTTTTTTTTTTTTTTTNTTTTTTTTTTTTTTTTTTCTTCATCATAAAGCATCCTGGGGTGAGAATAAATGTCTCAACTCTCGACCAACAACACAGAACAAACTGAAGGTTAATGATTCCCGGCCCTCAGAATGCAGCAGTGTTGATGTTTTGCAACATGAACAAACATACGTGATCCTTAACAGAGGATTAGTCATTTCAGCACAGACTTTATCTGAAATTAACTGACCAATCAAAAGCATTAGCAGAATTCATCCAGGTTGTAATGTGGCCACCATTTTTGTGTCACATCTTTAGAACCATCAAGCATTACGGCCCAAACACTGCTATGAGCAAAAGCCCAACACTGAGCGCTGAGCTAGCATCAAGGCATTACTTACAACAGCCGCGGTATAAGATATAGCGTCGCTAGCGTTAAAACTTGCTGCAATTGCCTTTGACCATGTATGTACAGACCAGATCTTATACATCCAACACAACACTAAAGAAATGTGAGAATACACACAGGACTGTAGCGGATGTAAACATAATTAATCTTGTTAGAGTGTTATGATGACAATCCACATAAAATTTTTTATCTCATAGTGATCCAGTCAATCATCCAACCACATTAAATCATTTAGCATAAGCCAACAACACTCACTTACCGGGTTTTAAACATGTCTAAAAGGGTTTAAGAAGGTTTTGGTGAATGATCTCGTGGTGTTGGAGGCACAAACACCCACTCAGATGCACAACCATGTAGCCAAGCCGTTAGGAGAACCGATCACTATAGCTGTTGTTACCTGGCTGCCTCTCCTCAGGCAGGCGGGTNAAGCCGTTAGGAGAACCGATCACTATAGCTGTTGTTACCTGGCTGCCTCTCCTCAGGCAGGCGGGTGCGGCGGCGGCGACTACGGTTACGGCGCTGAGGTTTAGCTTCTGGGTCGTCTAGTGGTGCGGGTCATCAGAAAGAGAGGAAATGCGGGCTTACGTTGGGATTCAAACCACAGACCTGTCTTTGGACTGGACAGGCTTCTTTTACACTTGTTTTCGATGGGAACAAAACACTCCGTACATTCTGCACAACAGTACTGTTTGCTCTGAGAAAGATATTTAGTAGATCCCTGGACTATACAAGGCTCCTCGTGAGCAACTTTCATACTGAGATGTTCTGATGATACACCGATTCTGATATGTGTGTATTATGCTGCCCTCCTGGCTAGGTGTCTATGTACGATGGCATGTTAGGGCCATATAAGACTGAAAAAAAAGAAAAATGAGGGGAGGGCATATTTTGAATTTTTAAACTCGCAAATCTGCGAGTTTGAAAAGTCTGTATGCTTATGATAATTAGATGATTTTTGTGTTACAAGTATATTTTTTATTGCTAAATCTGATGGAAAAGTAGAATTTAATAAGGTCATGTATTACAGGCATAGTCACAACATGAGGCGGTTCCGATTCCCACTTTCTTCTTATTTTTCTGAGTTTTAAAAACTTGCAAATTTAATAAGGTATAATTTAATAATGTCATCTACTGCAGGTGGTTCCAATTCCCCCTTATTATTTTTCTGAGTTTTTAAACTCGCACATTTGCGAATTTTTAAACTAGCAAATTTATGCGTTTTTAAACTCAGAAAAATAAGGCAGAATCAAACCGTCTCACATTGGGACTATGCTTGCACTCGATGACCTTATTAAATTATAATTTTCCATCGGATTTAGCAATATAGAAAAACTTGTGCTTCTAGCACAAAATCATGGAATTATCATAAGCATACAGACTTTCAAAACTCACAAATTTGCGAGTTTGAAAACTCAAAATAATGCCCCCTCGTTTTTGTTGGGTTTTTATTGCTTTATGTGGCCCTAATACGGCGTTATATCTATGTAAGCAGAATTCTTGTAAGAAATTAACTGTAACTTCTCTACCTATTCCATTTTCACTCATTGAGGCATTGTCTGATTCACTCATGCCATCCATCAGTGTAGCGTCCTCATCTGTTCTGCGTCGTCGAGATCTCCGGCGGCGATTGGCGGGCATGTTGGATTCGCTAGCATCTGTGTCAGCCGTCTGGTCCGTCTCGGTGTTTGCCTCCATGGCTCCGTAGGCATGGCTATCTGCATGGTCTCGAGGCCCTGCCGCAAAATTAAAGATCAAAGTGTTACAGTACGTACAGTAATGTTTCAGCAAAAGTATTCTAAACCAAAACAAGAGAAACGTGCATCTCTGCTTCTCTTTATATGGTGTATTTCACCAGAGCTGTTGTTGTATCCTCCTCTTCCCCTTCCTCCAGGACCTCCTCTGCCCCTGATGCCTCCTGGCCTCCTGCGGCTATCTCTTGGTGGCCGTGGGCCTCTTTCCCTCTCCCTGCAATTAAATAAATAAGTCTCTCCACCCTCTAATGAAAACCTCATGCATATGGAGACTCATGCGTGAGATGAGTCTGAGAGATGCATGAACTCACTTGGGTTGGATTTTAACCCTCAGCTCACCTGTCCTGATCCTCTCCAGCCAGGGACCAGTCACTAAGCTCATCCCTGCGCTCTGAATCTGTCTCGGAGGCGTTGGACTGCTCGGAGTTGGTGCCTGGAAAAATCATGAAGGCAGACAGACAGATTAAGTCATAATGGAAGACAGATGTGGCTATAAGGCAAAAAGAACAAGCTTTCAACACCACAGTCTCTAGCAGCAGAAAAGTTGGCTTATAATATCTGATTTTGAAATGTGAAATGTCTACCATATCCAGTGCTGTAGTTGTGACCTCTGCGCCCACGACCCCGACCATTATAGGAACGACTGACATGTATGGAGGATGAAGAGGCACTGGCACTCCCATCTGTATTATACCCTCCTCTCTCTCCTCTCTCTCTGTCGGACGGTCGGTGACCCTGGGTGAGCTGACGCAACTGTTCGTCAATCTGCAACCGCTCCAGACGGAGTTGTTCAACCTCCTGGACGAAAACAAAGAAATGGGGCAAGAAAGAGAAATTAAGAGAAAGAAGAAAGATACAAAACTAAAGGAGAACGAGAAACAAGCACAAAAAAAAATCCAATGTGGTTGTAATTCTTTTGTGCTTCTAGCAAGTGAAATGAGTGTAATCACTTGATGCACATGCATACTCATCATGTGCACATATACATTTCCAGTATGCCTTCAGTAGCCCTAATGTACAATACGTCTGCTTCTGGTTCCCTACAAGAAGCTCCTGTGCATGCAATGTAAAACAAACGCACACAAAGCACAAAACATGCAGACAGCAAAGACTTTTATTACTGACTGGGGTCACATTTTTTCCCATCATCATCATCACCATCAACAGCAAAGTGCCATCACATTTCCCATGTTAGCACTTATTTCCTACTGGTAACTGATTAAACTCAGTAGCTATGCAGAAGGTCCATTAAAGAGCTAACTGGAGTGACTGTAAAGCAGAGCTGTGTGAAAGCAAAGGATTAGGAAAAAACACACACAAACACACACTACTTTCATGCCCTTTCTTTTCCAATTCACCACATACACACTGTCCGTACATTGAGGTAAGAGATGTGGTACTCCAGTAAGACCTGAACGTTGCCAATACTATCCTTGGTGCCCACAAAGGTGAATGGAACCATTCCCTGTGTCAACAACAGAAACACACAACACACAAAATTAATTTGGGAGTCAATTTGAAAAGAACATAAACACAACTGGTGTCATGAAAACTGAAGATTTCCTTAAAGTTCTAATTGCAGTTTTGCTGGTAGTGTTGTATACATAGACTTACTTCCTGCCGGGGGTGCTTGGTGTCATTGTCTCCCTCTATCCTGACCCTCACCACACCAGACTTGTCCACAAGCTCCTGGATCACCTTTCCATTCTTACCGATCACTTTGCCTAAGGACAGAAAGCAGGAGAAAGAGAGAAGTGATGAGTTCGTAGAGCAACAGTTTTATTTTTAATTTGCATCATTTCCAATACTGCTGAATGTAAAGCTTCTAAAATTATACAAGGTTCAGGCAGGAAAAGAAGCATTGACGTACCCACAAGGTTCCTAGGCACCTGGACAGAATCCTCCAGAAATTCCAGAAAGCTCCTGGCCTTCTTCACTGCCTCTGCTGTCTGGAAGACAACAATGACATACTTTAACATGCCAGCTTCGATAGATAATGAATATACTGTGCATTCTTGCACAAACTAACCCACCTCTCCATAAATCCTGAAAGTGCCTGTCTCTTCATCCAGCTCAATAGCAGTGACGCCTGGAACTTTCCGTGCTTGCTGGATGTTGCTGCCGTGGCTGCCGATGGCCAAGCCCATCAGATCCGTTCTCACCATAAACTCTTCTTGAAAGGATGATGCCAACTGCCGTGAGCTCTAGACAAACACAGCCAGACACAAAGCCAGACACACACACACACACACAGCATTCTATCTGAAACTCCCAAAGCTTAATATCCTGCCAAAGCTATGCTTTATTGATAGAAAACCGAACAGAATATGATTTAAAAAAAAAAAAAAAAAAAAAAAGCCAAATAAGTTCAAGGTATTAGTTAATGTTATTAGTTAAAGTTATTAAGTTAATACCACCCATTTTGCATGTTTGAGCCTATATTTAATTTTCATACACATAAGGCTACTGACAATCATTTCCCAAGGGATAAAGCTGTATTTCAGCTTTCCTGATAGTTTGCAAAATTTCTTAAGTCTTTCAAAATCAAATATTCAAGCGATACACCCACATTAAAAATCAATGTTTCGCCTGCTAATAGTTNCTTTCAAAATCAAATATTCAAGCGATACACCCACATTAAAAATCAATGTTTCGCCTGCTAATAGTTTCACAGCCTTATAAAGTTGTAGTCATTTAAATTTTTCTATAAACACAGGTCTTCTTTTGGGACTATATTCTCCAGTGGAGACATACATTCACTCCATGCTATTTATTGCACTTAAATGCTAAAATTATGTAACTTCAAAAAAAAAAAAAAAAAAAANTCAAGTATCAACAAGTTGATTTTAATAGTGTACCAGAATGAACTGAAACCAATGGAGGTCTGGAAAGTAGGAAAAACATTTTTAATTCATCATTCCAGTAGTATGCTTTGGGAAATAATTGTCAGTAACATTACATGTATGGAAATTCAATATATTAGGCTCAAACATGCAAAATGGGTGGTATGGTCCTTTAAAAAATCTTTCGGAGAGTCTTTTCGCAAAGACCTTGATTTAAATTAAAGATTACTGACTTCCGACCATCTGCTCATCGTGAACATGTAGTTACCAACTGACCTCCAGGTGTTTTGATGCTTCCTGGTTGCGTGACATCAGCAGCAGCTTGGTCCTGATGCTGCGCAGGTGCATGTCACTCAACAAAGACACACGCTTCACCGTCGTCTCATTGGTGGACTGTAAACACGTGCGTGCACACACAGGAAACAAGAAAAACACTTATTAGTACATGCTGATCTGTTCTCTTATCACTGACTAGGAGGAACAAATCATTTATTGATGACACAAACATCCTGATCAGAAACGCTGTCACATGTTACGCTGCAGCTCTCCTTAAATATCAGCACAGGATCAGAGTGACCAACAAAACAGAGCTTAGAGAAACAGTTACCACAATGACCAACTGGCTGGTCTCAGGGCAGTAGGAAACACGACAGGCTCCCACAGCTTTCTTGAAGTCCTTATGAGCATTCTCATTCTGGCACCTGCAATATCGGAGAAATATGACTCCTACAATACACAATCACTGTCTGTCAGTATGTCCACCCAGCACTTTGTTAGCATATAGCTGCTGTACATACGCTTCTTGCAGATCCTGAGGAACGGGGACGGTGCACTTGTGAAAGGAGCTGTTGGTAATCGCCTTGTTGGTGTTGATGCGACGAAGACGCTCAAACGTCACGATCTCGTTGTAGGTGGCATCGCAAGCTGCGTACTCAATCACATAGAACTGAAAAGACAAAAGGGCTGTGGTTCAGTTGGAAAGAGGAATAAAGAATAAAGTATTTAGATTAAAAATGTCTCCTAAATAGGAACAATACTCACATCTCCCTTCATCATTCGGACTTTGGCCAGCCACCAACCGCAAGGCTCCTGCTCATTGGCTCTGGAGAAGATCTGACAGGAGAGTACGACAGATACAAAGTAAGAGAAAGAAAGAAGAAAGCAAGAAAGGAAAGAAACCAAAGAAACAGACTAAGTTTGTGTCTTCCTCACCTCCACCTCCTCGCCCTCTCCAATCTCCTTCTTGGTGTCATGAGGTGGCAGCAATCTGACATCACTGAAGGGCACCTGGCGTTCTGGCTGCCAGCTGAAAGCAACAGCAGCATTTTAAAAGAACAAACAGGTTTGCATTCATCTATAACTATCTATCAATAATTATCAAACTTTGGGGATCTATACCGGAAACATTAACATTCACCTAAAATGCTTTACCACAAAGCATAACATAAAAATCACATAATCCAGTTTGTATTATTCTGTTTGCAGAACACGTTAAATCTGGTTAATCATCAAACACACAACTGAAACTCACTTATTCTCAAAGGCAATGGTGAGAGAGTCATCGTGGACGTCTTTGACAAACCCCTGCAGGACAAACAGAGACAAGATATGTGTAAACAAACATGGCAGCTGACTGGAATAAAGTCGCACCTGTCTCACTTTCACATTGCACATGACAGAAAGGGCAGAAAAGGATGTAATTCTTACACTTCTTTCAGCAAAACCCTGACTTTATGGTGAATATTAAAATTAATGAAATGTAAGAAGTTTAGGTATGCAGTCTACATTTTACAGTTTACACTTTACAGTTTAAATTTGCGCAATAACAACTTTTAGCACTATAGTACTTAGTGTACACCTATACCTAGATTTGGACAGTAATTCAGTCTTGAATTAATAGCAGTCTTAGACAAAGCAAAAGTAGGGGAATGCAATTTTTACGCTCAACAAAGAGCATTTCTGCAAGTCTAAAACTATTATTCAAGGACTGAAGGGGCAAATTATTATATGTGTTTCGTTACTTATTGCTGTCATTGTCATCACCATTTATGTATTAAATATCTAATTTGTGTTGTGCACCGCAAAAGGTCTGTTGTAAAATAAAGCTTTCACTTGGGGAAAAAAAAAACTACATTTTTTTGTTTGTGTTTTTTATAAGCTTAATGATTAATTGATCATTATGGTGGCCTGGAGGTGGTCTACCAATGGATTAAGGAAACTGAAAAAAACTATTAAATTGTCCTTTGGTCAACAAACTGAAACATATTGCGTAGATAGTAACTAATAAAGTTAGTGCAGGCAAACAGGAACTGGGGCAGACGACCATACAGACTGACTTGTAAATACTCGGTAGACTTGGCAGTGAAAAGCAGTAACTAGAGAAGTAATATGAGGGGGAGAGGGGGGAGANCTCGGTAGACTTGGCAGTGAAAAGCAGTAACTAGAGAAGTAATATGAGGGGGAGAGGGGGGAGATGTGAAAAGGGATAGAAAAGATGGAGAGGAGGTGAAGCAAGGAACCTCAAAGCACAGTGTGAGAAGGAAAGGAGAAGGGACTGTGCCTGTAGGCTGCAGATCTAGAAATAGCTTTGGAGTGTGTGGTATCAGTGACTCTCTCCTGACATGCCAACTGCTCAGGACTGACAAGCAACAGCTGGCACGTGCACGCACAAGCACGCGCTCACACACACACACACACGAAATTGCTTGAGCATGATGAGGTATCAAATAATAGACAGGCATATACAACTGTCTGGCAGGTGCGGTTCAATGGATGTTTCAAATTAACTGGTCTTTCTCCAAATTATCACAAACATTTAAAAAAAAAAAAACTACATCGTCAAATTCAGAGCCATGGGGGAAAGTCGCAATATGCAATATAATCTACTGCACTTAAAATCAACCTCGGAAGGCAATATATTTTGACGTCAACAAACAGTTAGCCAACTAGCATTAACATTAGCTAACTTTTAGCTCGGGGCAGTACAACCGAACGCCAAATAAAACAAAAACCAGCTTCTACCGGTGATATAAGTCAAGTATTATGGATGACATCACATTTTTTAAACTGAGTTTGAAGAAAGGTCTCAAAGTGAATCTGTAAACAATGCTACCTAAATTAGCTTAGCATGATAATTGGGGCTAGCTAATTGGTACAAGCTAACGGCTAGCTGTTACCGAGCCTTGCGAGCTGTAGTTAAGGAAAAATACTTCCAATCTCCGTCAGGCTTCAAGTGTATGTCGTGTAACAGGCTGTCGTGTGTGATGGTGTATGATAAGCCGGTATTTACCTTGTAATAAGCCCCGTTGGAGCCACGGACCTCCACCGCCAGTTCCTCCATATTGGACACGCAAAGCATGCTGGTATGACAGGTGCTCCTTGAAGCATCAGCCTGCTCGGGTAACAAAATGCTCCGTGACATCTATGAGTCAAATTTTCATCAATATTACACGATTACACAACTCAAGCTTCAGCTGACTGACTAGCTATTTTTATTTTTAATTATCATAACCCACAATATTTGAGAATGTGATAAAAGTTAACTCAGCCCTCTGAAGACACAACTATTTGATAACTTTATGCATTTTTTTTTTTAATTAAAAATCGTTCAGAACACATAGATGAATACAGAAACGTGCCACAGCGCAGATTATGACCTTCAATCAACTCAATATTAGATATTACTAACAATACTTAATAAGAACATGACATAAAAATTCAAAATTACACATACAAAAAAGGTACTGATGTGTTAAACTTGAATTAAGATTTTTTTATTTATTTATTTTTTTTTAAAGATACACTAAAGTGCGTGTGAGCAGGAGGAGGCAGAATTTCACGGAACGTGTAGCCGAAGCACTTTATTTAAACGAACATAACACAGACTCCTAACTAGAGATATAACAGCAGAGTTCTAATAGTCTAACAGTAACTATGTCTAATAATAACGGTAACAGCCTAACAGTAATTAACGGTGTCTAACAGTAACACAGTCTAACAGTAACTGTCTAATAAACTAAAAGTCTAACAGCAACTAACTAACATTAACTAACAGTCTAACAGCAACTAACTAACAGTAACTAACAGTCTAGCAGGAACTAACGGTCTAACAGTAACTAACGGTGTCTAACAGTAACTAACAGTCTAACAATAACTAACAGTAACTGTCTAATAAACTAACAGTCTAACAGTAACTAACTGTATAACAGTAACTAACAGTATAACATTAACTAACCGTCTAACAGCAACTAACTAACATTAACTAACAGTCTAACAGGAACTAACTGTCTAACAGTAACTAACTAATGGTAACTGTCTAATAGTAACTAACAGTCTAACAGTAACTGTCTAATAAACTAACAGTCTAACAGTAACTAACTGTATAACAGTAACTAACAGTATAACATTAACTAACCGTCTAACAGCAACTAACTAACATTAACTAACAGTCTAACAGGAACTAACTGTCTAACAGTAACTAACTAATGGTAACTGTCTAATAGTAACTAACAGTCTAACAGTAACTGTCTAATAAACTAACAGTCTAACAGTAACTAACTGTATAACAGTAACTAACAGTATAACATTAACTAACAGTCTAACCGCAACTAACTAACAGTAACTAACAGTCTAACAGTAACTAACTGTATAACAGTAACTAACAGTATAACATTAACTAACAGTCTAACCGCAACTAATTAACAGTAACTAACTGTCTAACAGGAACTAACTGTCTAACACTAACTTCCCAGGGATGTCTCTAAGGATATGTTTCTATAGCGATAAGACAGATAAGACAGGACAACACAAGGAAATATGACGGTTACTGTGAATTATGTCACATACATAATTATATGTAGCTGTTCACCACAACACTTCAAATAAAAAGTTCTGCAAAAAAAAAAAAAAAATGNAAAAAAAAAAAAAAAAATGTAGTGCAGTTTTTTTTTGTTTTGTTTTTTGTATTTTTGCATATCTGTCAACATTAATAACAACACTGATAAAGTAGCTGTGATGTTATTGGCTGATTGGTCCCGTTGATATATATCAGTCTGGCTCTAATCTACATTGAGCAAGTAAAAAAATAGTGGAAAAAGAGTTACACATCTAGAATTTTAGCTTTAAAAAGTCTTCTCTGCTAATAAAATTCTGAGTACACAGAAAAAGATGAAATTTTAGCTCTCAACAGGCAAACCTCAGCAAAAAAAAAAAAAAAAAANAAAAAAAAAAAAAAAAAGGAAAAAGTATAAGCTAGTGGCCCGCCTCCAGACGCTCACAGGCTTGAGTGCTTTCTCTCAATGAAGGATCCTGGCTGATCTGCTGCATTTTACAGGTCCAGTGATGAATCCCTTCATGGCCTTTGTTAATGCCAATCATTCCACAGCCACACGGAGTGACCACATTTGTCCTATGGTGAAGCAGCTCTGCCATGATGAGAGTGCAATCTCCCAGCTGCATCCACAGAAACACTCTGAATGGACTGATGAGCATGAAAATAGCGGAAAAAACATATAGCAGATGTCAGTCCAGCTGAGAGACAATTATGGGATATCACACCAGCTTCATGAAGCTCCAAATTATGATTTTTTTTTTTCTTATAGTCCTGTACATTTCAGACAATTGTAGAATGTAGACTGTTTAAGCCTTTCAGATACATTTTTGATTGGTGTCATTTAGAGACACAAGTTTACGTTCTTTTGTCATTGGCGTACTGTAGATCTTCCTTTAGACAAGGAAAACATAGTTTTTCTATCAAATTTATCAATCATTAATCAAGCACTTCTTTTATCCTGCACTGAGGAATAAATTTTGAAGTGCAAAAAAAGAAGTCAATGGAAATCCTTAAACTAAAGCTACAATTTAAATTTTTTCCAACCAGATTTATTCATTCATTCGTTCAACTAAACAGTTCACATACAGTTGGAGACAGAATCTGTTGGAAATCAACATTTTGTTTATCGGGAGGATGCTGTCTAGGTTTATGTGCTGCTTTGTGGCTGCGTGCATCTTTTACAAACAGCCACTGTGACACCTAGTGGCCAAAAGGTAACCTCCTGGGGACTCCTCATTCCATCCAGAATGGAAATTTATTCAGATTTGACATCACCATGAGGGTCTGTTCCAGGGATACACTACAGAGAGCCTGATGTTAATGCAAAATCACAACTCAGCAGCACACATCAGAGTAAAATCAAGCTCTTTTTTTTAGTATTAAAACTACTGACAGCATATTATGAAAAGTAATTTATGGGAATAAATCATTTCAGCAATTTTGGTTGCAGTTTGTGCTGACAAACAAACAAGTCATTAATGAAATGAAGTCATTAATGATTGAGAAGTGTCACTTTAACTTCTCAGGCCATGAAACAAGAATGATCATATTAAAATAAATGCATTTTGCAGAGGTTCAGTAGCTTGTATTAAAGGCAAAATCCATAGTCCAAACATAAACAAATTATTCAATATCTGTAATTTATCATTCCCAAATTTACTGTAATATGGTTTTGAACAGTTGAAAAACACAAAGTGCTTATTCTTCATCTGTCAGCCAAATTTTTCAATTATACATGAATATACTTTTCTGACTGGTTGTTTAAAATGAGAAGTTTACCCAGTTCCCTGTGGATTCAACAGGAAAACAGTAGACAAGTAGGATTCTGGCAGATTTCACTAAAGTTAAAATGAGGATAGATAGATAATTTATTGTCCTTTTGGAAAGTCGTTCTGTGCTTGTGGCAACTTATACAATCACGGAAAAACATGGCAACATCACAAACAACACACACACATCATAAGCAGTGCACCATAACACAAAACATTCACAATTATTCGCACCAAAAACAGAGCAAACNCACACACACACACATCACACATCACAATGACAATAATAATTCAGCACATTATAAATACTGACATTAAAGTGCTACCATGCAGCATCCAACGTAAATTTTCTTAACGCTATTCAGTAAAAACAGTATATCTCTAAATTTGGTAATATTACATTTTAACATAAAATGAAGGATTATATCAGTTATAAAATAAGCCACTGGAGGCACTTGGTTTTCACAGGACAGCGACATTATAAAGGGAGTTGTTAATTTTCATTGTATGTAAAACATTTTCAGGCTTTATGATAATGATTATATAATTCTTGTCAGATTTTTTTCCCAGCCCTTGTCATTTTTGTCATTTAAGAGTAATACAACGTATTATTAGATCCGGTGAAACATTAAACAAAAAGTACAGTTATATTAAAAAGCTTAAAGGTAGTTTTTGTATTCTGATGAGAAACACGTGAAGACAGTGTGTGTGTGTGTCTGTGTATGCAGAGTTTGTAGTGTGTGTGTGTGTGTGTGTGTGACTGTGCTGAAAACATCCTGCTCAGTCTGAAGACATTTCCACAGTCTGCCTGATAGTCTGTCCTCACGTTCTGATTTAAACCAGTTTACCAATTCCATTATGCTAAGCCTGAACACTGGTTGGGAAATGATGAACGATTATGTGAAACACATAATCTCCTCGCCGCACCGTAGCTGCAATATGACAGCCAAATTTCATTCATCCTACCCAATTTCTGCCTTATTTAAGGAAAGAAAATTACTGGTCCCAGTAATCAGATATGTAGCGAGGCTGTGTGCAGGAGTTAAGCCCACTCCCATTAGGCTTTCAGCCCTGCTCCCACTGTACTCAGATGCACACACACATGCGCGCGCGCACACACACATGCGCGCGCGCGCACACACACACACNCACACACACACACACACACACACACACACACACGTTCCACGTCTGACCCTCCTCAGTTCTCACATCCCCTTTCACCCGTTTCAAGGACTATTATTTGGCCTTGATATATTCTGTACATCATCCGTTAGCAATGCCAGTTTGAAACACAGTGTTCTTTAAGTGGTTTAGAGAGCTGCAGACATGCTGTTCTCTCTCTCTCTTTCTCACACACACACACACACACATACACACACTTCCAACTCTCTCTCCGCACAAATCTTCCATTTTCAAACAACAACATCATTTCTGAAATTAGGGTAAATTAGATAAGAATGCAATTTTGTCTTTCGGCTGCGATTATCCTCAAAAATCCCATGTAATGATGAGACATTATTTGGCACCGATCTTCATTCCCGCTTTCTTTCTCGTTCTTTCTCTCTCCATGAGGGGAAAAATCACCATTGAGCTCTTCTATATTAAACACCATGTAATTTATTGCTAATACTCTTTGGGTGTCACTAGCTCTTAGAAAGCTGAAGAGGCACAAACAGAGAGAGAGAGAGAGAGAGAGAGAGAGAGAGAGAGAGAGAGGTGTATGGAGTCTGTTTGTTCTCCTGCACACGTGTCCAATTTCTCTCTCCAATCGGGAATGCATTATAGGTGTAATTGAAAATTAGTAGTACATCTTTTTTTTCCAGGGGTAATTTATCAGGCCTCATTGTTCCTGCGTGACACCTCCAGGGCCTGTTTCTAACAAGGAGCCTGGAGCACCGAGAGGCTTTCTGCTTGCCCGGGCCCTGCAGCGCTCTCTCTGCTTTGTCACTAATTGTGGCCTCCTCTCCACTGAATTGTGAATCGGGTAAAAGAGCTTGTTGGCTCGATGCAATAAAACTGCCGGTGAAGCTCTCACCATTGTCAGAGATACTCTTGATCTTTTCAAAAGCAGGAAATAGATTTTTTTTTTTTTTTCNTTTTTTTTTTTTTTTCCCAAGCCCGTGTTCAATCACACAGGGGGTTGGGGGGGAAAAAAGTAATTTGCAAAGCGTCCATTAGTTCTTCATTAAAGCAAGATTAAATTGCACCTCGAATCACATCTGCCTTTTCTAGAGTAAAGGGTGACAGTTTTAGGGCCAAAACTAATTACTAGTGCCAATGAATGAGAGAGGAAAACAGGGCTGTTTTTACATGAGATAGTGTGGCCTGTCATTATATTCAGACTAATTCCACTCTGCCTGCTCTCTTAATGAGACCAGAGTGTCCTCACATCTCTCTCTCTCTCTCTCTGTATCTGTGTGCTCCAAATGTATAATTTTGATAGCACTTGGAGTTTGCATTAATTAATTTTTCTGTGAGACCTGCTACAAGTGCCAAATCTATGATGTTCCAAATTATCATTTAGAGAGAGGAAAGAAAAGACAGACAGACAGACATGCAGGAAGACAGACAGACAGGATGAAGAGAAAGACAGTCACTCAAACACTGAAGAATAAAAGTGAGTTTTGGTGCAAAAGAGACAAACTGCAAATACTGATTTGTTTTTACTTTATCTTGTTCCTCGTGATCTTGAATTAATATGACGTTAACTTATGTCACATCTTAACTTTAGCTTAAATGTATGACTGTGACATATGAAACTTAAACATGCAATTGCGTGTTGATAGGTTTTTGTTGGCTTTTCTCACAGGCTTTTAGATTTAAGCAGAAAATGAGCTCTGTAGTTTACAAACCTATATGATAAGATTTGTTCAATTTAATGCACTTTTTACCTGATTTTCTTTAACTTGAGCTTTCAAAAAGTCATCAAGTGTTTACAGTTCTAACATATTCTCACTTGTCTTCACTGATGCCTGCAGAAAATATTTATTGGAGGAGCTAGATGAAGCCTGTGAGAATCTTGGGGTGACACTTAAAACGTGATACAATTTATTATACACTTGATTATAGTTTAAAAAATATCAATCTAAATTGTTTCCTATGACATTTTTAGAGCATCATTACAAATGTTTAATTCCAATCAGTATTAATATTGATATCTGGGTGTCTTAGTACGAGTGCATTTGGAAATAGAAAGGACAAATCAGTTCTCATTCTACATCCTACAACTGGAGCCTTTAAAAAGATATTTTAATGTTTCAAAGATTATTTGATGCACAAATAAAAAGTGACTGTTTATCTGTTGCCCACATTTCATGTTTTTTTTTTTTTTTTTTTTTNGCCCTCTACAGGTGTTATACAACATGGGCCTCATTATAAATGAGTAAATGATAGATCTTGTAAAAGTACCAGTAATTTTGTGGACAGAATCTTAATAGTTCTTCCTTAAAGTTAAATGAGATTATATAAATACTACTCAGTTGAGAAGTGGCCAATAATTTTGGTGTCCACAGTCAAAGGTCAAACCCTGGCCGTGGGCACCGCATCAAAATTATTTTCTTGGTGACGCCACTACTGGTCTTACAACGTAGCAAGATATTACCAGAAACTCATTGTACATTTCCTTGAGCGATCTTCAACTATCTTTATATATCTTAAAGTCATAATGTGAGACACCTCTAAAGGCTGAGAAATTAACAAGTGAGATGAGAAAACATGAACCTTCTGTCAGCTTGTGTTTACCGTAGGCTTCATTTTATGCAGGAAACTTTAAGAGAACCCATGCCAAAGTTATTTCTGGGTTTTAGGCCTAAAAAACACATGGTCCTTTGGCCTTTAGAGTATTTAAGACAGTAACAGCTTCTTGTTTATTAAAAATTTAAGCCTAAAACCAACAAGTAACAGAATCACATTAATCTACCTTTATTCCTGTGTTCTGGGTAGTGGGTACAGTGATTTTAACTTCTATGATAACACAAATTGTACTCACATTTATTCAAAATGCCTCAACTTCACAACATTTTTACTACAGGATTTTCCCATATTCACAAATTCAGTCACACACACACACACACACTCATGGTGGTGGAGCTGCACTGCAAAGGACTGACTGGCTCATTGGGAGAAGTGAAGGGTTCAGAGTCTTACTCAAGAACACTTCAACATGCAATTAGAAGGAACCAACATGCTCAGCCGCCTGATATTGCACCTGCTCCTCTCTCATTATCACCACTGAGGTGCCCTTGAGCAAGGTACCTAACCAAATGCTCCAGTGGAGCTGCTCAGTGGCCAGAAGAGATGTCTGTGGTTATATTGGGCAGCTTCCAGGTGTGAATGTGTGTGTGTGTGTGTGTGTGANAGAAGAGATGTCTGTGGTTATATTGGGCAGCTTCCAGGTGTGAATGTGTGTGTGTGTGTGTGTGTGAGCAGGGCGTTCGCCAAAAAAAGAGCATCTGATGCTCAGTGAACTGCCCCTGCATAAAGGTTAAATAAAACATTTTAAAATATATATACTGCCTCTAACTTCAAGTGTGAAATTAGGACCTAAATATGTCAACTAGTTGATCCTCTGAAGTCAAAGATCCAATCATTTTCTTGAATAAAGTACCTTTTTTTCTAATGCAGCAATTTGCCTTATTCTGACTTGTTTTCAGATCCTGACTTAAAATTCCATAAACAAGTTATTTCAATATTATAAGAACAAGTTAGAGAGCAGACTTTAAATTATTAACTGTCTCTAATCGTGTATTTGACTAAAGGTCAGATTCTGTCAGTGTCCACTTTTTTCCTACATGTTATGAAAGATGATGATTAATTAAAAAAAAATCAAACAAGATGTATCAATATATGTGATTTCAGAGAGTTCAAAGAGCCATTTGAATAGCATTTTATGCACTAGCATATTTTATATTATTTATTGATTTCTGACCTGCTTTCTTCATGTGTGGGTACAATTTTGAGGATTTGTCAGGTGATCTTTCCTTTCCTTTCCTTTCCTTTTTCCTTTCCTCTCCTCACCCCTCCCCTCCCTTCCCCTCCCCTCCTCTCTCCTCAGTTAGATTAGTCTAAGAGTCAGGAGCAGCCAAGTCTCACAAACAGGATTTAGCAAGTTGTCTCACAGTGCAGCCCTGCCTGGGATCACATGGTGCTGATGAGCTCTGAGGCATAACATGCTTATGGCAGATACACTGAGATTTACAGAGACAGGAGAAGTGCAGAATACACCAACTTATCGTGTGTGCATTTGTTAACAGCGCACAAAGTTGAGATGTTGGCATCTTTAAATGAGTCAACAATGTTGTGAAGCTTTACCTCCGCTCTGTGTATAAATCTCTTAATGCACATTAGAGGCTTTTCACAATTTTCAGCTGATTAGCCTTCTCAAGAAGATTTTCACCATTCCTTTTTTTTTTTTTTTANTTTTTTTTTTTTTTTAAATATATATATATACATTGCATTTTTTTTCCCCTTCGCAAGGTACCAAACCTCCTTTCCTTGCAAAAAATATATATGCACTAGCACTAATTTTTTTAAGCAGAGAAATCACCCCACTGGTTTCTGCTGAAGAGAGATTTGGCTGGAGAGTCTGTGCCGGTTCCAGAAATTCAAACCTCATACCATTCCAGGCTGGGCTTATCCTAAGCTTGTTAGTATGTATGATGCTGGGACCGATAGGGACCTCTACATTACCATAACGCTGCTGAATTAACTATGATCTTCCACTGCACCGAGAGAAAAACTGGCCCACAGAAGTTCTGCAATATGCTGTGCAGGATATTATGATAACATGCTATAATAAATATTTATAATCTACTTAGTGGAGGACCAGGGTTCAAATATGTTTCTATATTAGGCTTATTAATGCTCCCACAGATTTACAAGAAACTGTTCTGCCATCAGAATCAGCAAGTGAAATATACACACTTGACCAGAAATGTGACAATATAAAGTATTAGTGTGATGATTAATTAAAATGAAGAATTTGGCACTCAACAGAGGTAAAAGTTTGAATTTGAAAATGTAGTGAAGAGGGATTTTGTGTTATTGTTTTTACACAGTTTCACATGGTGGTTAGCAAAGCAAAGCTACTATCTTCCAAGCCGGCTTCAGTTCAGTCCTGCGCACTACAAACATCAACTTGTAGAGGCTTGAAATGTGCTAAAGATACAATCATCACAGCAAACACATCTATTAAACTTACACTGAGCTTTTTAATGACATGAAAAGGACCACTCCTTCTATAATCATGCGTGTTTTGATTTAAAGGTTGATGTAACACCCGAACATTTCATTTTGAAAGATTAAGAAAATTTGGCAAAATAACACGAAAACTAATAAGATTTTATGTTTTGAAAAATGGCTGCCAGTAATTTAACATGCACGTAGTTAGTATTTATTGAGCTCAAAAATGCAAAATCACCGGTATGGTCCTTTAAGCCAAGTCTTATTATAGGGTAAGATCAGATTTAGCTGGTCAAAAAAATGAAGGATATGGACTTTTACTCATGTGACACATATGAACTAGAGACAGTCTTAGTGAAACTAATAAACGTCTCAAAATAGGAAGTATTGTTAAGAGTAGGCATCGATGTCACACGACTGTATTGATCTGGTATTGATGAGCGATAGTTTTTAGTGATTCCCAGGCCTAGTTTCTGGATTCTTAGCATTTGCAAATTATTGGCTTATATGTATATATGTGTGTATTGCCATAATATGAGTTTATATATTTTTTTATGTATATATTTGTAACTATATTATTTTTACGTGTTATTTTAACTACTGGAACGCACCTTGATTTACCTTGTGTACAAAATGTACCACATAAATAAACATGAACTGAACTACATATAAAATTTAGCCAAAAACTTAACTTTATCTCACAATCATATCTTGACATTTACGAATGAATAATCAATAACCGCAGCAGGAAAACATCCTCCTCTGACCTCTCCTGTTGTTTCTCCGGAATAAAATCACAGGGCCTGAATGCATCACGACGCATTAGAAGATACATTATATTGCTCGTCTTATTTTGATAAACAGTAATTTGGTGTCATGGAGGACAGTAAGGAGTGTCTCTCTGTCAGGGTTTGTAACACTCTCTCTTAGGTCCTCTTAGGCTCTGCTTTCTCTCTTCCTCTCTCTCTCTCTCTGTTGACACATATACATATCACACACCAGGATTAGCATGACACTGACTGTAACAAACCTCTCTTTTGAAAAAAGAAAAGGGAAAAAGCAGCCTATTCTATAGTGGAGGTGCCCAGCCAGAAAATAGCATACTTAGACAACAATGGCGTGGTAAGTACCTTAGCAAGGATCAGCGCTGGCAGAGTGAAACACATTACAAAACAATGGCTGACTGCCTGCCTGCTTGGCTGGCTGTCAGAAAGCCGTGGGCCGCCTCTGTTATTTGTCAGGGGAGAGAAAAGGAGACAGAGACACACATCATCATCTCGCTCCTCATCGGCGTAAACACTGGTGTGAATGACTGGTCACATCGAGTCTAATCCCCTCCCCCCCCCAAAAGACGTATCTCCCATGATCCCCTCTGGTGGCGTGTTGTGTGATGCTGTTCCATAACATAACAACAACACGAATGTAGACGCAGAGGAGATGGGAGAGAGAGATGGCAGGACAGAAATGAAAATGTGGATTGATGCGGCGTTGCTTTCCAGAGCTGATAATCCGTCAGTGTAAACACAGTCCCAAACAGATGAAGCTAAAACTTTGATTTTAACTACCTGGGTTTTCATTTTGGTGGTAATTTGTTTTAAGAACCAGGAATTAAGATGCACGATTCAATTGGCGTTAAGTGTCTGAATATAAATTTGGTTTGGGTTTCAATGTTGTTGTTCCATTCAGACAAACACTATTAACGACTTATACAGTATCAATACATGCACACAGTAAACAATACAACTGAGTATATTTCAGAAATATAACAAGGAGGCACTTGGGGAGTGTATGCCTCCACCAACAACAACAGGACTACCATCAAAATAAGCAGATCCTCTGTTTGTAAAAAAAAAAAAAAAACCGAGCTACCATGCTAATTTTCATTCACCCCATTAGCATTGATTTTATAGGCTAAAACAATTCTTCTGCATCCTGATCTGGACTGTCTCCAAAATTTAATCACTTCCTTCTCTTGACATTATCTATCTGTCCACCAAATTTTATCCAAATCTGTTGATAACTTTTCAAGATATCCAGTTAACAACATTCAAACAAATAACCAAACGTGAGTGATCACATAACCTCTTTGGCGGGCGTTAACACAGAAATTTGTAAAAACTGTCACAAATAAAGTTTTGAATGGGTTCATTGAGTTTACTGGTAGTTATGTTTGGGTTTTAGGGCCAAGAATTAAGTTTTAAGATTCTTGATTAGTTAGAAATTCTGTTTGGGTATAAGGCCAATTTATTAATCATATTTTCAAAATGTTTAGTTTGCAGGGGCTGCAGTGTTTATTATAGCCTTCACAAATAACAATATTGTCTAAACAAGAAGTGAAATTCAACACAGTAACAAGTGTGGAAACTTCCTGTATGAGTCCAACAAATCAGAAGCGTCACATGAATGTCAGCAGCCAATATATTGATACATAATAATATGTCAAAATTGGTCAGAAAATCACAAATACTGTATATAGATATTTACTACAAATCATTCATCCTTATTTAGACATCAAGGCTGTTGCTCCATTCATATACACACAAAATAAAAAAACACAGTGTCATTCTGTATATGAAACACCATAATATAATACAAAAAAGACAATATCACATAGAAAATGTAAATACAGTGACAAATATTTTAAATGAGTTTTTAATTTAAGCACATTTAGATTTTGATATTAGTGGTTCCTGGGTTTTAGTACCAAATAAAGTTGTAACAGAAAGGATTAGCAATCTGAAAATAATTTAATAGCAAAATCCTAATTTAAAAAGACAAATAATCCTGCTGTTGAATTATGCTAAAATAACACAAAGAATATCCAGCAATTACTAACCTCAATATCATGTGTTTCAAAATTACACATTTACATTCCAATATTTTGATATGATCTAAATCAGGAAGTCAAATATATTCCAGTTTTATTATTGGGCCAATAATGAGTTAAGATTGTTTAATGCCAGTTAAAGGAGGAAAAAGGGCTTCTGTAAGTAGGGGGGAGGGGCGTTACTAATGATATAAGAGCGAATGTTGGAGCATCTCCTGGAAATCTGGCAGAAATCCTAATGTCACTCCTGTCCCCTTTTAATGCAAACCAAATGAGTCTGCACTGTAATAAGAAGCTTCCCAGAATTAGTTTCTGTTTGCAGAAAATTGCAAGAAAAACCCCTAGTACTTTTATCTATGAATTTTACTCCAGCATAAGCAAAAAAAGAAAAAAAATGCAGACCCTCCTCCGACATTATTTGGGTGACGTTCCATCAGTAGCAGCAGCAAGAAATAACATTGTGCAAATTCTATGCATGTTAATGATAAATAGGAATCCACCTGCTCACAGATAAAATGAGTTTAATTTCCCCCCCCGCCCACGCCGCGTGCCTGCCTGGCCTTTTAGAAATTACTTATGCACAGCTATTATTAAAATAGGACCAGAGCAAATGAGAAAGAAGCGCTATCTCTGGAGAGAGTGGCTGGTTTAGACTGCTGCTGCTGCTGCTGCTGCCAGGACTCTGCTTCACACAGTCAGCGTTCCTCTCCCTCACACACACACATATGCAAACACACACTCATGAATCGTCTGCGCACACACACATGCGATTCACCTCCTCTCAGCCCTGACCCTGTGTTTACTAAATTAACTCAAATCCCCCTTTTTTTTTTTTTTTTTTTTNTTTTTTTTTTTTTTTTTTTGCACTTTTATAGTGTAATGGAATTTGCAAGCTTTGTGAGAGTGTGTGTGAATTGTTTATGAGTGCATATGTGTTCCAGTGTACGCTTGTACACTCGACGAGTATGTGTGCGCGCTTGTTTTTGTATCTCAGTGTAATTTTGTTGTTGGAGGGAAATTTCCTTTGGGTGTACAATGTGCTTGTCCCTGCATCTTCAGAGTAGCTGAGGATGTAACAATTCAACAGCGGAGGCTTGGAAAATATCAATCATAAGTTGTGACTGGAATATTTATCTGCACAGGGACAAAGAGGACAAAAATACAAAATTGGGAAGGAGGGAACGAAGGTCAGATGTAAAAAGAGGTCAGAGAAAGAGTGTTTTTGAACACTGAGTACTGTATATTCTCCGGCACCTCTGCTTCATTAGCAAATCAACAGATTCCTCTCAGCTCTCTCTTTGGCCTTGAACACTTCCAGAACATTCATTCTTTTCATCCAGGCAAGCTGAAGGATGCTGTGACGGCAGGCTGCACAGCCGCTCTCCATCCTGAACTCCAGCCTCTTCATCGCTGTTTCAGTAATGAATGAAAAAAGCAAAACAAAAAAACAAAAAAAACTAGAACTCATTAGGTGGGGAAAAAAGAAAATCTAAATTGGAACTGAACTGAAGACGCGAATGTGACATCCTGACACTGGAAATTAAAAACTGCCAGGATGTTTGAAAATACCGCTGTCAGAACTGTGTGACAAAAAACATTCTTGCTAAATGAAGTGGGGGGAAGCATTATGGGCACATATAAAATAAGAGAAACATTATGCCATTAGGCTGTGAGGAATAACTGAGAGGACACCCAGAATGATGTCACTCGCTTGTTTGCATTTTTGTCTCGTGCTTCCTGCTGCGAGTGTGTTTTCTAATGACGGCTCGNACTCGCTTGTTTGCATTTTTGTCTCGTGCTTCCTGCTGCGAGTGTGTTTTCTAATGACGGCTCGCTGGGAGGAAAACGGCTTCTGGGGGATGTTCAGACTCTAATAAATGAGCTTTACTCTCCACTTCACACACTCAACAGCCGCAATTATGTCAAAACAGCGTTTATGGTTGTAATAGCAAAGAATATTTCTGTCCTGCAAAAACAGGCCTTCCTGTTCCTGACAGGTTTTCTTGACAGGCCTGAAGCTGAAATTGCTATGACGCATTGTGATGATGTCACTGTGTATTTCTAAATAACATACTATACAAGTTTGCAATAACTATACTTATTATTACAGAACGTAATAACCGAACAGAAGACGTGTCAACACAATTCAGCATCAGCTCTAATGCATAGCACACCTATAATCTAACACAAATCATAAACAAACACAGATTACAGGTTAGGTGAGGATTTTATCCAAATCGTCACTATCAGCAGGATTTATTCAAAGATCAAAGCCTGACGCCTCCAAACACTTCAAGAATGAAAACTACAAGATTTCAGCTGATTTAATGCAGAAAAGCTGATGTAAATTAGCAAAAATGCATTTTTTCATCTATTTATGCATCTATCTATCTTAAATTGTAGTATTGCAATACTACATAGGTGACAAAAGACAAACGGAAATAAGATGTTTTACCAATTAATTGTCGTAAATCTGGTTCTGTCGGTTATGATAATATCATCACCCGCAGCATCAGTACGAGGTTTTATTACTGACTACAGCAGTTGATTGATAAGTTCTGAGCCTGGCACATGAGGCTGAGAGGAAGGGCTGTAATTTTTTTTGTAGAAGTAAGATAATTCATTGGGTGTTTTTTTTGTTTTGTTTTTTTTTTTTTACAAATCNTTTGTAGAAGTAAGATAATTCATTGGGTGTTTTTTTTGTTTTGTTTTTTTTTTTTTACAAATCATCTGCATTGATCTGAAATATGGCAGTTACAATTTACAAGTTCCACTGGTGTGTTCGCTGTACAAGATGGACAAACTAGGCCAATGTGCGGTGATTATGAACTTATTATCTGCTAGCCATGATTGTGCTTTTGAAGTAGCTGAGCCCTCGTCAGACCTCTTCCCAAACATGAAAAAGACTTTAGCTGGAGCCCCTTTGGCCTCAGATGATGATATTATATCAGCTATGGAGAAGTTATTGGAAACCCAAGAAAAAGACCACTATAAAACGAGGATAAAATCACTCTAGCATCGTTTGTAGACATGTATCAAGACGATGATTCCATTGAAAAAGAAATAAATGCAACACTTGGTATGCCAGGCTAAGAACGTATCCGTCAACCATTGCAGTCTGTTAAATTTCTACTGTCTATGTTTGTAAAGCAGTTTGTTTGGTTTACACTGTTATATGTATGAAATGTGTTACAGAAATACATTTTGATTTGAGGTTTGCTCTAGTCAGTTCATAGGTTATTATTGGAATGCATTTAGTTTGATTAGTTGATGCTCAAAAGCCCTGTAGATTACTTTTGGATGACTACAGAAATTATTTTAGAAATGTGGCTCCCAGTAGAAGAAGTTAGAAAATCTGTGCTGTACGGCGACAGAGAACAGGGCCAGTGACACGAACCGAGCGAGAGTCTGACTGAATGGCAGCAGAGGAGCGTACATCCTTAAATTCCTCATTATCCACTAACACACAGACACGACGTCTGCTCCTATTCCATTACTTACTCCTCTGTATTGTCATGCTCCGAGAATTCAATGTAGTACCTTTTATTGTAGAAAATGAAAAATGTCATTTCCCCTTCTCTCTCTCCCTCTCCTAACACTAATTTAAAATGTCTCATCTCCCTCTGTGTGTTCAACAGTCTGATTGCCTCAGCACTGAAGAAAGAAGCCTAAGAGGAGGAATCCCCCCTCTTTGTGAAAAGGAGTCCAGGTGGGAGCGGAGGAGGAGGAGGAGGAGGAAGAGAATGGAAGAGGATGATTCACGAAGGCTAAAATCTGCAGCTTCATCAGAGTCGGTCAAGCAGGACAGCTGCTGCTGCTGACCTCCTGAACTGGTGGTGTGTCTCACACCTTGAAGGACTAAAGGTCGTCTTATTCTTTTCCCTCCAGCAGTCACGTGGTTTCCCTCCCTCCCTTCTTTCTCTCGCTACCTTTCGCTCTCTATTCACTGCAGCATTGGTGGCTGAGGGCTTACATTTGCTGAGAAATAAACTCCTTCAGCTCTGCAGAAACTCCTAGTAGCAGTGTGTGTGAGCCTGAAATATACATGTGAACATATGTTTGTGTCTCTGAATGGGTTGTACGAATGTAACATGTAGTAATGGAGCAGTAAACAGAAATATGGACACACTGAGGCCTCCACTTGGTGATCACCAGGAGATGAAAATGCCTAAAAGGTGAATAAACTGAATTTGTTCCATTACTATATGTATTCTGTGTTTCTCTTCCTTGATTTTGATCCCTATTAAAGAAAAGATGTTCCTATAATTCCATGTCTGTAGCACTCAAAGATGTTTTGGTATTACTTTGTTGTATTACTGTTTCATTTCATGTAGGACTGTTTAAAAAAAAAAAAAATCACATTTTTGCTATGATATCCTTATAATATAGTAATTGGATTGTGATATCTTGTGTTTTTGGCACAATTAGAGCGGAATAATTTAGCTGATTTACAACACAAATATGTCCTAAAATATAATGAAGTTATACAATATTTATCTCAGTACTGCAGTACTGCATCTAGGTTTTCCAAAATACATCTTATGACTACCCCAAAGACTGCATCTTTAGTAAGCCAGCGAAACATTATTTCAAGAGCATGTAAGATCATCTGGTCTCACTCACAAATTGAGACATAAAAAGAAATGTTTATGACATTAAGAACAGTTCCTTATACAAAGCAAGCAGGAGAGCTCCAGCAGTTTTGATGAGAAGCATCAAAACCTGTATAAATAATGTTTCTCTTTCCTAAAAGCCACAAACTCCAGCAGCTGTCTGCAGAGGCAGTGTTCTACTGCCCTCCAGTGGACAGTTGCAGAACTGACACATCTGCATAATGATAGCCAGTTTTCTTTCATGCTACATGAAACCTGGAAAAAAAAAAAAGTTTTATACTCAGGTCTAATATTGGCTTGACCCCTCTTGACCCTATCGCTGTTTACTCTGCTCCATTTATCTGACACTGCAGTTACATTTCACTTTCAGTTAGATTTTAATTCAACATCTCTTATAATAACACAAATATCCTCCTTCCTTCTATCCATTTTTTAAATTTTTTTTCTCTATTTTCTTCTATTGTTCCTTCTTTTAATTCATTCCTCCATTTCTGTCTGACCTTTCCTAACTAATAACTGTAAGAAAAAAAGACTTGTATTTGTCATTTTTTCCCTCCAATTGACCTGAAAAAAACATGAAAATAAGAAAAACTAAAGATACAAGGTTTAAATTGCACTCTTCTCTGATAATATTTTAACATATTGCTATGTTTTCTTGCTACTCTGAACTAATATATATATATATATACACACACACACACACACATATAAATGCTTCTTCCACCACTGTAAGAAACTGAGATTTTTCCCCTCAATATGCAGGTCAATCCAGTGTTTGTCAGCTATCATTAAAAGCACAGAGAAAAATCATACTGTAATCCATGTACTGGGACATAATTTGGACATAGTGACACAAATATAATCCATGTCCTCACTGATGCATTTTTGCCTGGGTACCCAAAAAAAAAAAAAAAAAAAAATCTCCTGCAGTGCCTCTGTACAGACTTAATGATGACCCACAGAGTGAGCAGGCACTGCACAGGGCCGAGCTGAAGGACCCCTGGATCTCCTAAAGTCAGTATTTATAAAGATTAAGACATCAGACCACTGAGACAGAAAAGCCAGGATCACAAGTCTGTGTGTACAAACTATTAGATGAAGAGGCGTCTTTGCTGCCTGTATATTAGTAGCTAATCTATGCTAACAGGATCGGGTGGTGCAGCCTCTCTGCTGCATCACTGATGATGAGCCCAGTAATGATGGAGGAAAGCAGGAGGTTGGCAGCTAAGCCTCAAATAAGCTACTTTGGCACAGGGCGACGCATGGCTGGTCGCACAGCCACCGGTCTGTGTGTCCAGTTATTAAATCAAATATGTGACATCAAGTAGCTTAGAGCACTAATAAGCCATAAGGCCACTTTAGGTTTAATTTTCTGAGTTGAAAATCATCATGCAGCAGTTTAGGGCCATGATGCTTTAGTTTGGCAAGGGGGCATCCACAGTATGACATAATGGGCATGATAATTACATTATTTCCCGAACAGGAGCACAATTATGAGTCAGGAATCACAAAATACAAGTCAAAAATCTCTTAATATTTGGTGACAACTTGTATTTGATTGGTTGGTTCTTTTTTTTTGCATAATTATAGTGCACACCCTTCTGGGTATTACTGGCATAATGACTTTTATACTTTAAGCAGTTTTGAAGAGATAAGAGATTCTCCTCCCAATGGCCTGCAGCATTTCTAGCATATCTTTCTTTCATTTTGCATGTTTTCCCTTCTTCTACTTGTTCTAGCATTTGCAGCTGTTTCTTGTTTTAAAGCTCATTTCATTTGTATGTCTTTGGCATTTGCAGCATTTGTAGATTATGCATTTTGTCTCTAGGGGTCACTGTAGTGCTGCAAAAGATGCACAACATTTGAGAGCCACTGACCATACATGGAAACTTTAACAAATCAAATAAGACATTACACAACAAATAACTCATGCTCACAAAGCAAGTGGTGATGGCTTTTTTTTTTTTTTTTCAAACCACATGACTTACCAGACACTGCTTGTAATTTTGACATTTGCAATATTTTATTGATTTGGTTGAGATCAACAGACATACGAAAATGTGTTGACATACAATAGAACTTTACTGTGTAAAGTTCCAAAGAAAGCTAACAGTCAGGTAGTTTAGGGAGAGTTTCAACAGAGCACACAGCTTGAAATGGCACAGCAGATATAAGGCAGTATCTTCTTAGCAGAATAGTGTCTTAAAGGACCATAATGGTGATTTTTGCATGTTTGAGCCCAATAAATACTACCTTCATACACATTGCTGTACTGCCAACCATTTTCCAAAATATAAAACTGTATTTTAGTTTTTGTGTTATTCTGTTAAATCCCCTAATCTTTCAAAATCAAATGTTCAGGTGATACACCCACCTTAAAATTCAATAGTTCATCTGCTAATGCTTATGCACGATTGTAGAAGGTACAGTTGTTTTAAATTTCTGTGTAAAAGCAGTTTTCTCCTCAGTGGCATACATTTCCTTCCGTGTAGCTCTGTGTTGGATCGGTTAAATTAAATAACTTTGACAAAAAATAAGAACATTTGGTTTGCTGTGATGGATTACTTATCTCAAGCACATTTCAAGTCTCTATTGGTTGATTTGGAAAGTGGTTTGCAGTCACTTAACGTGTATGTGGGTGTTATTTATTGGGTTCAAACATGTAAAATCACTGGTATGGTCCTTTAAAGTTTGATTACCATAACAGAAATTAAAGGCTGTAGCAACTGATGTAACATGACAAGTGCTGAAAAAAATTTGTCAAACTATTAAAAATGACTACATGAAGAATTCTGGTTATTATTTAGAAATTACTACAGTTGCTGCAAGGCTTTAATCTATCAGAAGGAATAAGACATTTCACAGTAAAAATAACAAAACAAGTATTCTCTGGAACACTGAAGGTAACCAACCACTGGAGACATTCGCCCACCAACACATTCACCCTGCTCTGCTGCAGTATCTTCATGAATTTAACACTGTGGATCATTTTAATTACACTTTGAAATATCCTGGATTGAAATCTCTCTCTGGTCTCAAAGAGTTTGGGGTTACTTTTTTGGAATGACTCCTTTTTCTTTCTCAAACTGGGCTATCTGATTAAAAATATCCAACAGGTTAGCAGGCGGGGCTTTGCTAGGCCTTCCACGGCTCTGTTCCGTGTGATTTGCAGCTCTTTCCTTTGACCTGCTGCCACTTCTCTTCTCCTCCTCCTCTGCTCTCTCTCTCCGATTTTGACTTCCTCTGGTCACTTCGCCCTCCTCCCTTTCGTCTTCCCGCCCTCTCTTCCCATACCTACCATCATCTAAGGAATGCCTCTTTGATGAGGAGTTATTTCTTGCCCTGCTGTCCAAGTGTTTGGAAGCAGAACCGGAGTTCCTCTCCACATTCTGGGAATATTCAGGTTGGAAATTCGACCTCCGTGAAAACTCAGACTCAGCCGAAGAAGAAGACACCTTTCGTTTTCTCAATTCGTCTAAGCTACTTCTCCTGCTGGAGTTACTGTCTCTTCTGTCTCTCCCGTTATCCTCCTTCCCTCTCTCCTTGCTCTTACCCCTCCTTTCTCCACTCCTGCTCCTCCTCTTCTCTCTCTCTGGGCTTTGGCTCGGTCTCCCTTTCCCACTGCTCCTGCTCTGCTCTCTGTCACCTTTGTTCCTCTTCCTGCATGAGGAGTCAGAGGCTTCATCCTCTGACGGTGCCGACAAAGAATACAGCTGACAGATCCTTCTATCGTCTGCATCCCTCTCCTCCTCTTCATCCCTCTCTCCAAAATCCAGGCCTCCCTTCTGGTTGAGGAAGGTGGCGGAGGTATTGGGAGGTGCAGGATACCACTCGACCTCATCCTCATCTTTCTCCTTCCTCTCTTTTTCTCTCTTAACCTCCTCACTCTTCCTGCTCTCCCTCGAGGAGACCCTGCGATGGCACTTGCTCCCCCGCTCAGACCTTTTCCTCTTTTTTTTCCTCTTTTTGGACCTCCTACGAGAAGAGGAGGATGATGAAGAGGAGTTTCTGGAGGAAGAGGATGACGATGAGGAAGACGGCGATCTCTTCCGTTTTCTTTTCATCCTGAAACAGAAAACATCCACTGACAATCTAATCCTGGGTAAACCAATTTTTTTGATAGTGGATGTTCTTTCTTATGTACAGTGCATAAATGAAAATTGTTTATCAGCCTTACATGCCTTTATTAAACAGTTGAGACTTCAGTTACCTTCCATAAATTTCAATGAACAGAATTAACTCACCTCTTCTCCTCTTTTAAGATCTTACGCAATTTTTCAGCGCTGGTCTGGCTGCTCGTTGGTTTCGCCTGCTCCTTAGCCAGTGCTTCTTCTCGCAGGCGAATCGATTTCTTTTAAGGCAGCCGGGCAAAAAAAAAAAAAAAGNAAAAAAAAAAAAAAAGGCAACGCGGGACAATGGCAGCCCGATGCCCACAGAGGCATATAATCAAACATCGCATGATGGCAGGCATGCAAAAAGAGACCCACCCGATTCATTCATTTATTCAGTCACATCAGAGAGGTAGTATGGAGAGAAACAGCAAAGTCAAATGTTTGAGAGGTAAGAAAGTGAGGAATGAACAAAAAGTTCATGAACACAAAACAGAAAGATGTTCAGACAGAAAAAGTCAAATGTCGGAAGGGCAGAGAGGTATACGGAGAGGTTATGGGAAAATCATTTACCACAGGAAAAGCAGCATCCCAGAGGACGGCAGTTGGCAAAGAAGCAGAGGATGGACAGAGGTGCAGGCAAAGATGCATAAAGCATTTATGCCCAATTGAGGCAGAGAGAGTGTCAACGTTACCGTATCAGGACCAGGTACAAACCAGTGTGCAGTCAAAGAGTTGTTGTCAATTTGTAGTTTGTTTCCCCCGGCAGGCAGGTGAGGAGACCGTGGGAGTCGCAGGATCACGGCAGAGTCCCAGGGTCACCAGCACACACACCAAAACACTTCATCAGTATTACAAACCAGAGTGTCGTGTGTGTGTTTGTAGACCAGATGCACATTACTGAAACTAAATAAAATATGCTGGTCTCTGGGATTGCCAATAACAAGGTACAACTGTTATCTGAAGATATTTACATACACACAATGGAAAGAAAAAATGTTGGGGTAATACTGACATGATGACCAAACAGAGGCATTCCATCTAGTATGTTTAGTAATTTATGTCATTTAAGATCAGAAAACACAAATTTAAGTTACATAACAACACATTAACCAAAATCCCATATGATATAGAGTTGATATATTTTCAGGTCATTACACAAAAAACAGACATATATATCTGTAACCCCTCGTGTGTTTTCTCACCTGTATGGTGTCACTGATCTTGCGCAGGGCTTCCTGTGCCTCAGAGTTTGAGTCATCTAGACACAAAGCTCTCCTGTACAATCCCTCCGCTGTTACTAGTTTCTCCTGTTCTTCCAGCCTAGAAAACACACACACACACAGCAAAACACGTACAAATCAGATTCTAAGTCATAGTATGCCTATTACGCCTCCCATCCCTGCATTAGTTTTTATTAGAGCAAACAACCCAGCCCAGCCTAATGCTCATTTCTAAAACAGTGTTAGTCATTCCTGCTCCAGCCAATAAGGTGCTGCATAATGATCTAGACCTGGAATGTCTCATTTAGTATCTATCCATCCATCTGGAACCTTAATGGATTCCATGTTCAGCATATAGTTTTAACTCTATCTCAACTGAGCCAGTTCAAATGTTGACCCACAAGCAAGGACAGAAAGGACGACTCGGGTCTTTTTAAGGTGTATTTATGCCGCTGAAAAGGGAATAACAGTCTAATTTGTGTTGCCCTGTTTCGTTTTAGCAGTTGCTTTTTAATACCCTCGATGATGTCAGCTGGTTCAAACGTGAAGTGTGAAGTGTGTCTGCTCACTGTTTTCCTCTCTCCACCAGTGTCTGGCAGAGGTACTTCTTGGCATTCCGGTGATCAGGACTGCTTTCCAGGGCCAGTTCAAAGTCAGTTATGGCCTTCACGATGCTGCCTTTGTTGGCATACCTGCGAAAGAACAATGAGGGGAACACTGGAATCAAGAAAAAAACATCCAGACTTAAATTAAAATTGCAGGTTTTTCTTTCTGCATGCATGAGGGACAAATCTATGAAACAGAGATTGTGGCATCCCAAGTATTATTTTCTTTCTCCAATTAATGCATCTGTAATCGCTGCTAGTCAGCATTTTCATTTCACATTCAGTTTAGAAAAAGTATACCCATCCCCTTCTTGTGAAAAAAAGAATGCCATTAAAGGACCATTACCACCCATTTTGCATGTTTGAGCCTAATATATTCAATTTTCATACATATTTCTGACAATCATTTCCCAAAGGATAAAACCGGATTTCAGCTTTCCTGATATTTTGCAAAATCTCTTAATCTTTCAAAATCAAATATTCAAGTGATACGCCCACCTTAAAAATCCATGTTTCTCCTGGTAATAGTTACACAGCCTTATGAAGTCACAGTTGTTTACATTTTTCCATAAATGCATGTCTTCTTATGGGACTATATTCCCCGGTGGAAACATACATTCACTCCACACTTTTTATTGCACTAAAATTACATAACTTCTAAAACAATCTGAATATACGTCTTGTTCATAATGATGGATTACCTATCCCAAGGACTTTTCAAGTATCAACAAGTTGATTTTAATAGCGTACCAGAATGAACTGAAACCAATGGCGGTCTGGAAGGCGGGGAAAAAAAAATTAATTCACCGTTCCAGTAGTATGCTTTGGGAAATGATTGCCAGTAACCTTACATTTATGAAAACTGAATACAGGTAGTCCCCGACTTACGAACAACCCGTACTTACGAACAGACCGCCATAAAGCCTATTAAATTAAAAATTCGAGTTCGATACAATGATTCGTAATAATGAACGGCGCACTATTTTATGACACACGTCAAAACATTGCGCGTCGTCAGCGGTGCACTGCTGCATAATTATTATTATTACTGTACTGTATTATTATGTTTACGATTTTTTAGGATATCTGGAAGTGTTTCTTTAATATTTCTTATGCATAGAAAGGTAAAATATATACGACAGATATGCACCTAAGTAAAATATATATGCTAGATACGCACCTTACGTAACTGTTCCAACTTATGTACAAATCCGACTTACGAAAAGCCGTGTGAACGGAACTCGTTCGTAACCTGAGGACTGCCTGTATATTAGGCTCAAACATGCAAAATGAGTGATATGGTCCTTTAATTCAGCACCTACAACATTAACAATACTGTACATATTAGTACAGGTATGTTTTTCCATGCATCCCTTATGTATTACCTCTGCCCTGAGGTAAAATGTCCATGTAGCATGTGATCATATTTACAGTTGTAAGGATGAATGAACTCACAGAGCTCCCCGTGCCACCAGCGCCTCTACATTATTAGTGTCGATATCCAAGGCTTTGTTATATTCATTCATGGCTTCCACATGACGACCATGCTTAAAGTGGTCCACACCTGCACGAACACTGAAAGGACAAAAAGACACATGGAAGGACAAGTAGAAAGACAACAACATCGTCTTAGTAACAGGAGTGGCAGACTAGAGGACAACTTCCTGTGGTCAAGGTAAAAAAATGAGGATTACCACTTCAGAGCCCAGGATGCAGACTGCTTCTTTCTGATTGCAGAGGCAAAGTCCTCTTCTTCAAAAAGTTTACTGTGGAAAGAAGAAGTAAGTAAACTTCAAATCCAGCGGCTTTCAACGTAATCCTCCCTCAGTATTACACATCACCTTCTCCTAAAAGTTCATTTGTTACTAAACATGATGTGTACCTCTGTAGTCCTCTCATCAGTGACGGTGGCTGGGTGTCACTGACTCCCACCTTCTCCAGCAGGTACTCCACCACAGAGGGGTTGTGGTAACCATGGCAACTTCTCAGCAGACACTCATATGTTTCACTCGTGTCATTGCTTGCACGAATGCTGTGACTGAAGGAGAAGCGAGGCTGAGGAGAGCATTTCATCATGTACATTATGTTGCGTCGCCTCATGTTGGGTTGTTACCTGTAGTGAACGGGCAGCTCCTCCCGGGAAATGACTCCCAGCTTGATGTGCTCCAAACTGGATGAAAGAGAAGCCTGGTGGAGGGACACGGTGATTTTTTCCTGGTACCGATCAATGTCCTTCACTCCAGCTATGGTACATAGAAAAACAGCACTTAAGAGAAACTTTGCCTTAATTTTTTTGTCACATGTGGATTTCTCTAAACTGGCTTGACGTTTTGGTATTTCACATATCATTGTGGATATGTAAAAATTTAAAACTTGATGACCATCTTTTTTTATTTGGATTTAATGATGAGGATTAAAATCTCAGTAGGCCAGCGAGAAAACAAGGCCGAGGATGTTATGACCATCATGCACATTTCTAGCTACATGAAGTCCATGTGATAAAGTCCAAACTGTCCACTTTTGTGATTGCACTCCTACTGACAAATCCATCACACATACTTCAGCTCTTCACAAACATATATCTACCAAAGAATTTAATCCCAAAACTGCACGAGTCAAAAGTCGATTTGTTCATGGTTCAGTGGACTATATCAAGTTTATCCTGATAGTGTCGAGCTAAAGCCTGGTCATGTCACAACTGCAGGCTGCTGGTTATTTATGACAAAACCAACAAAGACACCAACCTCTGATAATATCTCCTATCTGGTAGTAGGACAGAGGGTCGTCATGGCTGCCAGTGGAGGGAATTTCCCTGATGTGGCACAGAGCCTGGAGGTAGAGAGGAAAGAAAGAAAATATATTTGCTGACATATCCTAGGTATCTAATCAACCAGGACAACATAAAATAGAAAATGTGATCGAGGGAGTGTTTTCTGAGGAACTGTAAATGCTGAATTTAGCCTAGCTTAGTTGAAATAGCTGATGTCTGTGGGATCAGTAGCACTCAAAGATTAGAAAGTTCCGGGTTTCTAAAGTGATTGATTTGCACAATCTATTAATTCATGAACTGTCTCATCTTAACTAGTTAGCTTGTTCACTTACCGACAACTCCAAGTCTTCTATGTCTCTCTTCAGTCCTCCTGCCATGCAGAGCAGTGTGAGAAAGAATCCGTATTCTCTGACATTATTGATCCTCCCCACCACAGCATCTCCTTTCTCCAGGTCCCTGTAGAGCATAACTCTCCGCTCCTCAAACGACACCTCCATGAATAACTCCACTGGTGGCATGATGGCACAGGGCTCTAAGAGCACACAGGTCAAGCGCATCACATACAATACACAGATGCATTTATACTTTATTTATATAGCACAGTTCATACACAATGTGCAACTCAAAGTATTTCACACAAAAATTAAAAGAAACACAAAAAGATAAATAAGTAAAAAGCAAAAGATACAAGATAAAAGTTAAAAAAAGAAGAAAATAGTCAATAGAGGCATTAAATGTCAATATTTGACATAAAAGCAGTACTGCAAAGATATGTCTTATGATTCTTCTTAAAAACATCCATAGTTTGAGAATCATGTATGTACTCTGGTAAAGTGTTCCACAGTCGCCTCACCAAGCCTTTTTGTTTTGACTTTAGGAACAGTTAAAAGGCTTAAGTTAGAGGATCTAAGGGGCCCAACAGGTACATAGCTGTGTAACATGTCACATAGATAACACATTTAACACATTTAATTACTTAAATTTGTCTACATCAGAATTCCCAGCAGGTTTCACAACTAAGATATGTGCTCACACACACACATGCACACACACCTGCAGCATCTTCTTCCTCGTTCTCCTCTTCTTGAGGCGTGGCGGTCTTCCATGCTGGACAGAAAAGGATGTCAGCCTTCCTGGCAATGAACTGCTCCACAAGGTGGCTGCTCTGCCCTTCACCGCTGCTAAAAGGGAGACAAACACACACACACACACACACACACAAATACTCCTCAGTGATTTCTTCAGGTGTAATCTTTAACAGAATTTTGACATGTGAATTGTTTATTACATGCATGACAGGGATCTGGATCTTCTGTGATAAGATGGTCCGCATTTCTTTTCAGTTTAACTGACAAAATGGAGATCTCGATCATTGGCACAGAACAGCTCTCCAAATAAACACAACACACACTGTTGGCTTCCACTACAAACTTGGGAGTTATTTTGAGCTTGGTTTAAGCTTGGAGCCATATGTAAAGAAAGTAGTTCAATGCTTCTATCATCTTAGGAATATTTTTAAAAACAAGATCAATTTTATCTTTTATTAATACTGAGAGACTAATACATGTCTTTTACCCCCGCGGCTAGATTATGCCTCATTTAACTGCCCTGACACTTGAGTCGTTGCATTGATATCCTGGAGAATTCAGTACGACCTGAAGCTGATATATCAGCTTCAGGTCGTACTGAATTCTGCCAGGATATCAACTAAAACCAAGACAGTCTACTTCTGAATACAGCCTAAAATATTATCAATTACATACAAGAACATATGCAGTGTGGCTCCTGATTACTGCAGTGAACTTTTAATCCTCAAAGAACTCTCAAATCAGACAATTTAGGTCTACTGGTTTCAGAGTCCCAGTTAAAACCAGTTTGGGTCTTCTTGTGGGTTAAAAACAAAGGCTGAATAAGATTTTGCTGTGCTGCCACTTTTGCTGTTGTCATTTCATCATGATAATTGAATAAATATTAAATATTTAAATATTTTGTTCAGCCTTGTTTAACTCCCATCTTATATGTAAATTTTTAAAATCTTTTTATGCAAGTCTACTTTTAAACTTTCTAATTTGAATTTTAATATCCTATGTCATAAATGTGCTGCTCTTTTATTGTTGTGCTTGTTTTAAGGTCTCCAATGTTTTGCGTTGCGATCTCCAATGCATTGTGTTTGTATATATTTTTTCCTTTATAAGCGTTTTGTGCAGCTTATTTGAAAAGTGCTGCATAAAAAAACAGCAATTATTATTGTTACTGTAAACAGTAACAATAATAATAATAATAATAACAGTAACTTACCTTTCATATGTGGCCTTGCACAGGTCAGAGACAACAGCTTGAAAGTCTGGATTTTCTGTTTGTTCACATTTCAGTTTGTTAAAAAGTGATTCTCCGTGATATGTCAGACACTGTCTCAATAAGTCTCGGTCCATTCTCAGCTCTCTTTGGGCTGAGATCACATTATCCTGCAAAAATACAGCAAAACACATCGATATATAACGTTGTAGCAGCAAACGTTGAAAAAGATCTAAAGTTAGCTTTAAGTGTTGTTTGCCATTCTCAAAAATACTGTTCTAATTTAGGCAGTATTACGTGTATTAGCACTGATGAAATGTTTGCAAACTATGGAACATGTAGAGAAACATTTTAGCTTAATCGTCGTTTGCTAGCAAAATAAACAGTCCAGTTAGCCAAATATGCTACGTCGCTTCAGCTTCAGCTGTTTATTTTTATTTAAAAAAAAAAACAAAAAAAAAACTCAGCGTAATTTCGTAGTTTAAATACACCGATTTTCTGAATTTTGCTTACCACAAAATACAAAATATAACGACTTCTCTGGAAGCAGTAACAACACAAGAGTGCTCAACTCTACGTACATTGCCTGAGGAAAAGTGTGTTACACTTAAAACTGTTCCGTAGGAAACATGTACCAGTTAGGAACTGTTAGTCGAGGGCAGTAACTAAAATCAAAAATCGTCATTCTACAATTTACGCGAATGGAGTAGCTGCAGAATACAAATTATGTAGTTGCTAGTTAGCGCGCCCCCCCGACTGTTTCTGTTTCTATGCAGCTGTTTCCATGTTTTCTATATATATAATGTACTCATACTGTATTTACTTCAGTGTTCTCTGTACACCTGACCTATAGTATAGTATGTACATGTATTCATATTAAGCTGCTGCATATGCTGTATATGTCTTAGTGTATTCATTTCATTTGTTCACATTAATACTGTCCACACTGTATATATCTTACTGTATTCATATATAACCTCGATGCTGTTTATATCTCTATACAGCACATTACTCCACACTTTACTGCTTTATGCACTTAGGATTAGATGCTAAACTATATTTTGTTGTCTCAGTACTGTACTCTGACCATGACAATGACAATAAAGTTTAATCTAATTTAATCTAATGCTGTTACTTTTATAGTGTGCACGGTTTTGATGTCACATTTGATTAAAAAAAAAAAATTACATAATATTTGTATCATCCAGCTGGAGTGGGGAGTTTGTCTTAACTATACTAGTTTTCTAAAATGCAGATTCAGAGGATTTTCTGTCCTGATAAAAAAAAAAAAAAAAAAAAAAAAAAAAAANAGACAAATAGACAGATGATAGATAGATAGATAGATAGATAGATAGATAGATAGATAGATAGATAGAATGTCTATATTTGCAGTCGTTGCATATATACAGATTATGTAGATTATATACAAAGATTGAGCATTAAAAAAAAACATTTAGAAAACACAATAACAGACAGTGGAGCCCCAGGAATAGATGATCAGTAAGAAAGAATGGATATAAAAAATGTTAATTATTTATTAGTACACAATTAACAGCTCATCACAGTTTGAAAGTCAGAATAACAGCATATGCAACATTCTGAGTTCATGGAGGATCAGAATACTGAGTTTAGACGGACATCATGAGCAGGAAATCAAAACAAGGAAGAACATGAAACCTGTTTGACAAGAATTTTGATGAAGGTTTCCAGTAAGGGTTAGTGCACTGGCATTTTATTTGTAATGTGAAATCACTTAAGTGTAGAATCTCTCTACAATTATGTAAGATATACTGTGTTGGATATTTTTATTTTGTTTTGTTTTTTTACCTTTATTATTATTATTATTATTATCATTAATAACTTTATTTATATAGTACCTTTCTAAAACATAAGTTACAAGGTGCATAGATCAAGCATTTAAACACAAAAGATAAAATCCAAGCAGATAAAACAACAATTACATAAAAGAACAGAATTAAATAACCATTATAAAACAGTGGAACAATTAAGAGAAGGCCTTATGATAAAAGAAAGTTTTCAGTAGTATCTGGAAAGAAGACACTGACTTCACCAGCCTGAGATCCTCAGACAGGAAATTCCACAGCTTAGGGGTACGAACAGCAAGAACTCGATCACCTTTGATAACAAGGCGAGATTCAGGAACTATCAACAGGTTCCTGCCAGAGTCAAACAGCAGTCAGGCTCATTAGGGAGATAAAAGCTCACAAATGTAGATAGGTGCCTGGCCATGTAAAATCAATTCTAAAACAGACTGGTAACCAGTGAAGGCCAGCAAGAATTGGGGTGATGTGGTCACTTTTTCTGGAACGATTTAAAAGCCAAGCATCAGCATTTGGTATTACCTGAAGCCTATGAATGTTTAAGTCTGAGCAAACCAGCTGTATCCCCATATTTTCATTGTATGTAAATAATCTAGTGCAAAACAAATACTGCATAAAGTACATATAAGCTTAAAAGAACTGACATACACTACACTTTGTATGCACTGTTTTGTATAGTCTGTGTGATCTTCTTTATATGTATAAGTTTGAGATGATGGTACTTTTCAATATAATGTCCTTTTCTAGTGCTACATTGAGTGCAAAATTAAATGTCATTAATCTTTAGTTGTGCTTAAATCTAACAAATTACATTCCAAATTACACTTACAGATGAATTGCAAAACATAAATTTTGTAAGTATTTATCCTGTTGGTTATCGCTTAAGTAATTGAATTTGAATTTGTGTCCTTGAAGAAAGCCATAATTTATCTGATGAAATATCACAATCCATCAAATATCAAAATGCCTTAGACAAGTCAAACAAAAAAAAATGTGACTCACAAGAAACTGATCCACTCACTGGTTTAACTAATTGCTGCTTGTTCTTTCAGGGTGGGATTAAGTGTTATCCAATGCTCTACAGTCACTACTGAAAGGTCATTGCAGATTTTTACAATGGTATGATGTACTGGCAGTGCAATACAAAACAACTGAAAATCTCTTCTACAAGGATTAGCAATAGAGTTCAAATGACAGGTTGCACTTTGCATGACAGGGTCTTCTATTCTGGAAACACAGCATGTGGAAAACAATGTGATTTACCTGGTTTTTCAGGTTTTCTTAAAGTAGCTGTTGTCATTTCATTGTGCCTTCAGTTGCTTAAAAGGCGAAAACCAAGCTCAATGTGTAATCGCAAATGAGATACCAGTTCCCAGACGGAAGAAACAACACTACTCATCATGATGAGTAAAATTCTTCTTTTGATATTTTTGTTAATATATTTTCATTTTTCTTCTGGACAATCAGGTAACTATTATGTTGTTTTACATATGATATTTTTATGTTTGATTGTTTGGCGTTACCTTGCAAAATTCCTTGTATTCTGAATGGACCAAAGGTGTACTATCTCAAATGCTAATAGAATACTTTACATAAGAAAAGCAAATAATTATATAACAAGAAAGTAAATATAAATACTTAAGTAAATTCATTTTATTTATTTTTTTCAGAAAATATTGCTATCTGGAATAACATGCTAAAACCTAAAATAAAAAAAAAACTAACGTCCTGAAAATTGAATTTAAAAAAAAAAAAAAAAAAACCCTGAGATAAAATGCTTATGTATTTTACAACCTATTTCAAAATTGTAATGACTAATTACAATGCATGCTTTTTAACATTTCAAAGTACAAATTCATTGGCTTTGATTTATGGCCAGCAGATTACTTGCAGATTTCAGATTGGTACTCTGTCAAGGTCATTGGTGAATAAACATATCGTAAATCTTGGTAAATGGACATACAGCAATACAAAGTTGAATTTTTAAAAAAAAAATTTTAATCTAAAAAAATAAAAAAATCTAATCTAATCAGGAAAATTATGTTGATAAGTTATTGTACATTACAGCATTATTGGTTTGATAGACACAAAATGTCTGTAACATTGCAAAACATTGTGATTAATCCATTTGTTTTTTAACAAACCTACAGAGCATTCAAAACTGAACACGAACAAAAAAGCACTTTAAGTATCTTACTAATTAGACATTACTTTTAGAGAAATGTGTATGTTTTGAATGACAGAATATAATATACTGTATATTGTATGGGTGGCCTCATGGTGGTGCTACAGAAAGGACCAAATGGTCACCCAGATCAGGTTCAGATCAGGTTGAAGCAAACACCAAATATTTCATGCTACTTGAGAAATTGATTTTTGAGTGTGAAAATAACCTCATCTGCCTGATCTTCTACAACACATATGATAAATATCTCAGGAAATGTGTCTCAGGGTCCAAGAAACCCTCAAGAAATGTGAGGTGTTCCAGTTGATTGCTTATCTTAGATGTTAATACAAACAAAAGCTCAAATTTTATTTGACTAACTTTCAGTTAAATTATTGATATGCTTCCAAAAAAAAAAAAAAAAAANAAAAAAAAAAAAAAAAACAAAAAACAAAAAACCCAAAACAACCTAGCACTCATTGTTAGATAGACTAATCCTATAAAACATAGGTCTATGAAGAGTTTTAAGTGTGGTGACCAGAATATCTTTTTACAAAATATGAGTCACCAGAGTTCCTCCCTGATTTCTTTCCCTCCTACAATCTGGTTAAGGTCCCATACTATAGATAATGAAGTTTTTTTTCTTTTCTTTTTTTAACCTTGAAAGGACCATACCACCCATTTTGCATGTTTGAGCCTAATATATTCAATTTTCATACATGTAAGGTTACTGACAATCATTTCCCAAAGGATAAAACCATATTTCAGCTTTCCTGATATCTTGCAAAATCTCTTAATCTTTCAAAATCAAACATTCAACAGATACACCCACCTTAAAAATTGATGTTTCGCCTGCTAATAGTTAAGCAGCCTTATGAAGTCACAGTTGTTAAAATTTTTCAATAAACGCAGGTCTTCGTTTGGGAATATATTTCCCGGTGGAGACATACATTCACTCCGTGCTTTTTTATTGCATTTAAACGCTAAAATTACAAAACATTGAAAAAAAAAAAAAAAACCCTGAATACACATGTTGTTTGCGGTGATGCATTACCTATCCCAAGAACATTTCAAGTATCAACAAGTTGATTTTAATAGCATACCAGAATTAACTGAAACCAATGGCGGTCTGGAAGGTAGAAGGTGGGATTTTTTTAAAATTCACCGTTCCAGTAGTATGCTTTGGGAAATGACTGTCAGTAACCTTACGTGTATGAAAATTGAATATATTAGGCTCAAACATGCAAAATGGATGGCATGGTCCTTTAACCTTTTTTCTCTCATTTAAATTAGGGTGATATTCCAGACTGTAGAAATTGAGAATTTCCTTTTCTTTTTTTAAAGTCAAACATAATTTTAAATAAAGCTAGGCAATATAATAAAAGAGGTCAAGCACAATAAAAACAGCTGAATCTGTTTTAACCAAACAAAACTGGAAAGGATGTCAATTTTTTACTTGACAATGATTTGAGAAATTTGATCTACAATAGGGCATTCTTGCCCTTCACATAGATAAAGCAATTTAAATATTCACACTGGCTAAACCTCACATTGGAAAATGTTTGTTATTCACAATCTGACCTTTAAAAGAAGATGGGGTAAGAACGCAATCTGCAGGTCATATGCCCAACAAAACTGTTAATTCAGAAAATGTAGCCTGAAAATTATTTCAAATGAATCTTTTCCATTTAATTTGCTTGCTTTGGTGATTGATTTTTAGCATTTCTAGGTATTTCCTTTGAAATTAGTAATGAAACCACTAACCCTCAGCTAGGGCCAGAGTGAAGTTGTGTATTTTAGGACATAATGTGTACTCTTTGTTAGTACAAAGCAGTGGTTCTCAATCTGTGTGCCCTCCTGGGCATGCAATGTGTTATCCTGCAGACCTGTCAGCTCTGGCACATGTTCAGATAAAGCTAACATCTAATGGTGAAGTCAGCAATGGAACCATCAGTGCACTTATTGAAAAGGTAAGAAAAACAGTGCTGCATAAAACATTGTGTAAACATAATGCATATAGAACATCTAAGCATAGTGTGTAATCAAGCCATTGACAGAATTGTGTGTCTTTGGGTTACCTCTCTGGTCAGTTTTTCAGAGAACAAAATCTGAATGGAACAGTCCAGATGGTCACAGTAATAAGCATTCAAAAAGTTCCCATCACAACAACTTTTAATCCAACTACCACGACACCAGCTACCACAACTCCTGTTCAGACGACCACAAATGCAGCCCCAGTGACCACAACTGCTGCTCCAACTATTACTACAACTGTTACTCCAACAACTTCTACAGACACAATAACCACTACTGCAGCTCTAAGTAGCACAATTGCTGCTACAGCTACCACAACTACAGCTGCAGTTACCACCGCTTCTATAACAAGTTCTGGTCCAACAACAACCACTGGGGTCGCTGCAACAGCTGTAAATCCAGCCACCACTGCTGCTGCTCAAGCTACGACACTGACCGTTCAGACAACCACAAATACTACCACTACTGCTGTTCCAACTATTACCACAACTGTTACTCCAACAACAACTTCTGCAGCTATGATAACCACTACTGCAGCTCCATCTAGCACAATTGCTGCTACAGCTAACACAGCAACAGCTGCAACTACCATTGCTGCAACCATAACTACTGCTCCGACAACACCTACTGGGATCTCAACAACTTTTATTCCAACTACCACGACGCCAGCTACCACAGCTCCTGTTCAGACAACCACAAATGCAGCCTCAACTACCATAACTTCTGCTCCAACTATTGCCACAGCTGTTACTCCAACAACAACTTCTGCAGCCACAATAACCACTACTGCAGCTCCATCTAGCACAATTGCTGCTACAGCTAACACAGCAACAGCTGCAACTACCATTGCTGCAACCATAACTACTGCTCCGACAACACCTACTGGGATCTCAACAACTTTTATTCCAACTACCACGACGCCAGCTACCACAGCTCCTGTTCAGACAACCACAAATGCAGCCTCAACTACCATAACTTCTGCTCCAACTATTGCCACAGCTGTTACTCCAACAACAACTTCTGCAGCCACAATAACCACTACTGCAGCTCCATCTAGCACAATTGCTCCTACGGCTAACACAGCAACAGCTGCAACTACCATTGCCGCGACCATAACTACTGCTCCAACGACACCCACTGGGATCACATCTATTAATCCGACTATCACAACACCAGCTACCACAACTACTGTTCAGACATCCACAAATGCAACCGCAATGACCACAACTGCTGCTCAAACTATTACCACAACTGTTACTCCAACAACTTCTGCAGACACAATAACCACTACTGCAACTCCATCTAGCACAACTGCTGCTACAGTTACTGCAACTACAGCTGCAACTACCATTGCTGCGATCATAACTACTGCTCCGATGACACCCACTGGGATCTCAACAACTTTCAATCCAACTACTACGATGCCAGCTACCACAACTCCTTTTCAGACAACCACAAATGCAGCCTCAACTACCATAACTTCTGCTCCAACTATTGCCACAGCTGTTACTCCAACAACAACTTCTGCAGCCACAATAACCACTACTGCAGCTCCATCTAGCACAATTGCTCCTACGGCTAACACAGCAACAGCTGCAACTACCATTGCCGCGACCATAACTACTGCTCCAACGACACCCACTGGGATCACATCTATTAATCCGACTATCACAACACCAGCTACCACAACTACTGTTCAGACATCCACAAATGCAACCGCAATGACCACAACTGCTGCTCAAACTATTACCACAACTGTTACTCCAACAACTTCTGCAGACACAATAACCACTACTGCAACTCCATCTAGCACAACTGCTGCTACAGTTACTGCAACTACAGCTGCAACTACCATTGCTGCGATCATAACTACTGCTCCGATGACACCCACTGGGATCTCAACAACTTTCAATCCAACTACTACGATGCCAGCTACCACAACTCCTTTTCAGACAACCACAAATGCAGCCTCAACTACCATAACTTCTGCTCCAACTATTGCCACAGCTGTTACTCCAACAACAACTTCTGCAGCCACAATAACCACTACTGCAGCTCCATCTAGCACAATTGCTGCTACAGCTAACACAGCAACAGCTGCAACTACCATTGCTTCGACCATAACTACTGCTCCAATGACATCCACTGGGATCACAACAATTTTCAATCCAACTACTATGATGCCAGCTACCACAACTCCTGTTCAGACAACCACAACTGCAACCCCAATTACCACAACTGCTGCTCCAACAATTGCCACAACTGTTACTCCAACAACTTCTGCAGACACAATAACCACTACTGCAGCTCTAAGTAGCACAATTGCTGCTACCGAGGCAACTACCACAGCTTCTATAACAAGTTCTGCTCCAACAACAACCACTGGGGTTGCTACAACAGCTGTAAATCCAGCCACCACAGCTGCTGCTCAAGCTATGACACTGACCGTTCAGAAAACCACAAATGCAGCCTCGACTACCATAACTGCTGTTCCAACTATTACTACAACTGTTACTCCAAGAACAACTTCTGCAGCCACAATAACCACTAATGCAGCTCCATCTAGCACACTTGTTCCTGCAGCTGACACAACACCAGTTGCAACTACCACTGCTGCGACCATAACTACTACTCCAATGACATCCACTGGGATCACAACTATTAATTCAACTATCACAACACCAGCTACCACAACTACTGTTCAGACAACCACAAATGCAACCCCAATGTCCACAACTGCTGCTCCAACTACTGCCACAACTGTTACTCCAACAACGACTTCTGCAGCCACAATAACCACTACTGCAGCTCCATCTAGCACACTTGTTCCTACAGCTAACACAGCAATGGCTGCAACTACCATTGCTTTGACCATAACTACTGCTCCAATGACATCCACTGGGATCACAACAACTTTCAATCCAACTACTATGGTGCCAGCTACCACAACTCCTGTTCAGACAACCATAACTGCAACCCCAATTACCACAACTGCTGCTCCAACAATTGCCACAACTGTTACTCCAACAACTTCTGCAGACACAATAACCACTACTGCAGCTCTAAGTAGCACAACTGCTGCTACAGCTACCACAACTACAGATGCAACTACCATTGCTGCGATCACAACTACTGCTCCAACGACACCCACTGGGATCACATCTATTAATCCAACTATCACAACACCAGCTACCACAACTACTGTTCAGACAATCACAAATGCAACCCCAATGTCCACAACTGCTGCTCCAATGATTGCCACAACTATTACTCCAACAACAACAACGTCTGCAGCTATAATAACCACTACTGCAGCTCCATCTAGCACAATTGCTGCTGCAGCTGCCATAACTACAGCTGCAGCTACCACTGCTTCTAGTACAAGTTCTACTCCAACGACAACCACTGGGGTCACTATGGGAACAGCGTAATTCCAACCACCACAGCTGCTGTTACAGCTACTACAATAACTGTTCAGGCCACCTCAAATGCAGCCTTGAATACTACAACTGTTACTCCAACAACAAATTCTGCAGCCACAATAGCCACTACTTCTACCTTAACTATTTCCTCAACCACATCCATTGCAGTCCCAACAACTACAGCTGTTTCTCCAACTACCACAACAGCAACTACAACTACCACAACTATTACTGAAACTGGTGGTCAAACAAGCGCAACTGCGGTTCCAGCTACTACATCTTGAACTAATACAATTTTACTTCAGCCACTACAATCATAAGTGTACAATCATTGGCACCAATTCTACAACTGCAACCAAACAAATACAACTACATGTCTAACATTAGTTCAAGCTGCTTTGATAATCCATTATTTTGCAACTACAGAAGTGGCTGCCCTGCTTAAAGTTGTGTTAGGGAGGAAATTAGTAAGCCATGTTCATGGCTTACTCCCCATGCCAGTATGCATACGTGAGAAAACCGTTCACACGTTGCACTGACAATGATAACCTGGCAAGAGAATATCCTGTCACGTATTATCCAGAAAGGGACTGTTACATGCTTGTATACTGATTGTGTTTCACGTTTCATTCCATTGGGAAATAACCGAACACAGCTGAAATGTAGAATGGAAGGTGCTCTTTGGTACTGAGATATAATTATTTGGCAAAAACTTTAAATATTTCACTTACTGAATGTAGAAAGCAACAGTTAAATCAAAATATAACATTGAAAAATGCAACCAAATTCGTAGGCTTTCAGCAGATGTATTCATATTGAAGTATGGTATACAGTATTATGTCTGTTTTGTGTCTATTTGTTTTATAATGCAGACAATGACATCCTTATAGAAATTATTAATTTAACTCCTTTCATTTATAAAAAGAAATAATTTTTATGAAAAATTCTTATTTATTACACTCATGTGTCCTAGACTTTTAGATGGTAATGTCATGTTATTTTGTATGAAGTCACATTCACATTTACTCAAGGCTATAGTGCCATTTAATCACAGAGCCAAGAATTTCACATAAAGATTTCTATGTACATTTTGAAATTTTAGAATGTGCACTGAATAAATAATTATTCATAATTCTTGTTCTTTGTATTATTTTTGTGGTTCTTTCACAAATCGCTATTTGAATGTTTGACAAATAAAACCACTGGTAAAATATTAATTGTAAAAATGAAGCATAATTCATTGACAACTTTTCTCCAATAATTTAACATACATTATCAATATTGAAGCAATGTGCAATATGACAGTCAATTTGTAAGAATATGTGGTCACAGTAATATTTTTGAATAATAATTGTAATATGTAGGGCTATTTTATGCAATGTTATTATAATGATTATATTTCTTAGTTATCAATATGGTGATCAGTTGGGGCTTATTCATATACTTTAACAGTATAAAATGCAAATAAATGCAAACAAAAATGCTGTGAAATACATTAGAAAGGATTGTATGGAACAGATGAATAGTACTGTTTTGAAGGCTGGAATAACAGTACATATATTGCAAAGAATCAGCATAGTTTAAAGAATATTGGTCTAGTTATTAGAATATTGCATTTTGACATATATGAGCTAAGATGCTATTCATACAAGGAAGATCACAATAATAATTAGTAAACATGACTTGATGAGAATCTGCAGTAATGGTTTTGCTTTGTGAATGCCAAGTAAAGTACACTGGCTAATAACTTGTGGTGGACTCATGTTTGATAATGCTGGTATACTTTTGCAGGATGTTTGTGCAATTGTGTAAATAAAAAATAACAAAACAAACAAACAAAAAAAAAAACAGAAACCTATGACGGCCATATGAAGGNAAAAAAAAAAAAAAAGTCTGTATCTGTCTGTATGCGGTATGTTTTAAAAGTCTATATGTGTATGATAATTAGATGATTTTGCGCTAAAAGTACAATTTGCTTTATTGCTAAATCCAATTTGCTAGATTAAAAACACGCAAATTTGCGTGTTTTTAAACTCAAAAAATAATAAGGGAGAATCACCGCCTTACGTTATGTCTGCAGCAATGACCTTATTAAATTATACCTTATTAAATTTGGAGTTTTTAAAACTCATAAAAATAAGGATAAATAGGGAATCTGAATTAACAGTCTCACCTTGTGACTATGCACATGCCTACCTTATTAAATTATGCTTTTCCATTGGATTTATACAGTAAGGAAATACTTGTGCTTTTAACACAATATCATATAATATCATAAGCATACTGACTTTTAAAACTGGCAAATTATGTTGTCTTCAGTACATGACCTTATTAAATTATACTTTTCCACTGGTTTAGCAATAAAGAAAATTGTGCTTTTAGCGCAATATCATCTAATTATCATATGCATATGGACTTTTAAAACATAGCCTACTATGGACAGCATACAGACTTTTTTTTTTTTTTTTAATTTTTAAACACGCAAATTTGCGTGTTCAAAAACACGAAATAATTCCTCTCGTTTTTTTTTTTCCTTCATATGGCCCGAATACGCCATCATAGAAACCAGCAGCAACCTCAAATGAAATCTCCTCCACTGAGATACTTGTGCATCAATTTTAGCATTGGCCACTCCAACTGCAACTACAGCAACTACCACAGCTGCTGCTCCAACTGCAGCTGCAATTGCCACTCCAGCTACAACTCAAACACATATGTAGACACACACATACACACACCTCCATTTGAGACTGCACCTGTACTACAACTGATGCTGTAATTACAACTACCACTGCAACTACAAGAACTACAACTGCCACTCCAACTACCACTGCTACTGCTGCAACTATCACAACTACAACTGCTGCACCAACTACCACAGCAACAACTGCTGCTCCAGCTATCACAATGACAAAAACTGCCGCTCCAAGTACCACAACTTCCACTGGAACTACAACTACCACAACTCCAATTACAACAACTACAACTGCTGCCCCAACTACAGCTACTACAATTGCCGCACCAACTACAACTGCACTACCACAACTGCACTACCACAACTATAACTGCAGCTACAGATGAAACAATAGCCCTAATTATGATTATCTTTGATTTTTAATGAAAGTTTAGTATACTTTTAAAACTCAGGCATTCTTGTTAGGTATGTTTTGACTATTAAATGCTATGACATGATAAACAGCATCATCCATCCATCCATTTTCTGTACCCGTTTGTCCTTTTAAGGGTCACGGGGGAGCTGGAGCCTATCCCAGCAGTCATGGGGCAAGAGGCAGGGTACACCCTGGNAAGGGTCACGGGGGAGCTGGAGCCTATCCCAGCAGTCATGGGGCAAGAGGCAGGGTACACCCTGGATAGATCGCCAGTCCATCACAGGGCATAAGCAGCATCATTTATAGATATTTTTAGTTACTATGGAAACCCTGATGTCTTTTCTGTATCTTCTAATATGGAAACATTCCCACTTTATACAAGCTGGTGGGTTTATTTTTTCAAAGAATTAATTAAGAATAATGACGACTGGTTGGATGAGTAGTCACACATTGAACAACTGGTTGGATGAGTAGTCACGCATTGAAAAAGAAATCTCACACAATATATTCTGACACCCAAATAAGCTGAACTACATTTTGCGGCCACATCACCAAACTGTAGAGTGCCAATTCACTCAGGAAGTAGTATACAACATTATATACGATATGATAAACACTATGAATTGTTGTATTGTGCAAATATGTATGAACATACAGTATATGTATACATATACATACACCTTTCAGACAATGCACTGATAATGATAACCCTGGCAAAAGAATGACCAGTCAGGTATTATTAATAGAAAGGGAATTATTAATAGGAATTATTATTAGGGTATTATTAATAGAAATTAGTATACTGAAAGCATATGCTTTCAGTATACTAATTGTGTGTCTATGTCTCATTATAATGGGAGTGGATTATTTTTATTTTTTTTTAGTTGATACCTTTGTGTACTTTACAACAATTTAATGCCAAAATATAAAAGCACACCTTGGTTGTCGTGTGGAAGGTGCTCTTTGGAACTGGGATATAATTGTTTGGCAAAAACTTTACACATTCACTCACTCCTTTGAGAATATATAGAGAGTAATATAAATCAGCAAATAACAATCTAAAGAAGGAAGTCAAGTTTACAAAAATTTCTGCTGCATGCTTTTTATAGTCACATATTCATAGTAATTTATGGGATGTGTATGTTACATGTCTGTTTTTTGTAAATTTTATTTTTTCATTGAAGACACTGACATCCTTATAGAAATTATGAATGTAACTTCTTCCATTTATGAAAAGAAATCATTTTGGTTCAAAAATGAATATATATATATATATATCTCCTAGATTTGTGACCATGTCATATTTTATTTTATTTACAATGGCTTATGATTTGAACCAGAAACCAAAACCAACCTAGAACATCAGAAACCTAATGGTCTGTCATACCTGAGCATCAGTATTAGCATGCCATGCTGTAAAAACACTGTAAAAAACAAAAACAAAACAAAAACAAACAAACAAACAAACAAACAAAAAAACACACATCAGGCCTTTCCTGGTTTTTCAGGTTATGTGAAAGTTGTTTCCTTTACAGTTTGTTGTCACTCCAGTTGCTGACAGAGAAACAATAACTAAGCTACAGAGAATCAACCTCATGTGAGGATATGCATCGGAGCTTATCATGACGAGAAAAATCGTTTGTTTGATATTATTCCTTGGATATTTTCAGATGTCAACTACAGGTAAGCATGCATTCCAGTTTTATTACAGGGGATTTTTTTTTATTGGTGTGATTGTTTGTAATGTACACTGTGCCAAATCTGAATTAACTACAAAAGTCAAAACAAAACAGAAACAACTTAATATAAGATGAAAAGCAGATCAAACATCCTTTTTTTTTTTGTATTTATAAGTTTAAAGGATATTTCTANGATGAAAAGCAGATCAAACATCCTTTTTTTTTTTGTATTTATAAGTTTAAAGGATATTTCTATCTGCTATTATCAGCTACGAATTCAAATATGCAAATTATTTCAAAACTCTACTTTAATATCCAATTACAAACTTGTATACATGTCGGACTTTAAAAAAAAAAAATCATAACTTGTCAGAACAGCTATTAAAAATTAACACATTATTGATTTTATAGAATTGTTGAAGATGAATGTGAGTTATGAAATATGACTGTCCGCAGGTTCAACATCTCCTCCATTTACAAATATAACTTCTACCACAATCCAAACTACCACTACAACTCCAATGACCACTACAACTCCAACTACTACAAGCCAAACTAAAGCTACAACCCCAACTACCACTACAACTCCTACTACCACTACAACTCCTACTACTACTACTAAAACAACCCCAACAACTACTACTACAACTCCAACGACCACTACAACTCCTACTACTACTACAACCCCAACTACCACTACCACTACTACTACAACTCCAACTACCACTACAACTCCTACTACTACAACCCCAACTACCACTACAACTCCTACTACCACAACCCCTACCCCTACTACTACAACTCCAACTACCACTACAACTCCAATTACCACTAAAACTCCTACTACTACTACTAAAACAAACCCAACAACTACTACTACAACTCCAACGACCACTACAACTCCTACTACTACAAGCCAAACTACTGGTATAGCCCCAACTACCACTACAACTCTTACTACTACAACCCCAACTACCACTACAACTCCTACTACCACTACAACTCCAATGACCACTACAAC